>JAECUM010003123.1:32500-143401 GCA_016617855.1 Megalonaias nervosa | reverse complement strand
ACGTGTGTGTGTGTGTGTGTGTATATATATATATATATATATATATATATATATATATATATGCGAAGTCTTTTGAGTATCTAACTAATTTCCTGATTGATTCATGTTGTCTGTATCGTCTTTTTTAATTTCCTTTTTCACCTGTATTGGTATTTGGAAGTACTCGGCAGTATAATCTAAAGGATAGTATGTTTTACAACCGCTAGCTATATGATGCTTTTAATTGATGGTGACGAATAAAGTCACACCAGGCTCTGCTAAATAGACAGCCTCATATTCTCCAAGACCAAATGAACATGCGAAGTCCCTGCTCGAATACAATTTTCTCCAAGAAGGCATCAGACCAACTTACCCTTAACGGCTCTGTTCGTGGGTATAAAAAACTAGTACACGATAATTTCCTTGTATGTTTGTATCAAAAACTGCGAAAGGTGTGAGACTGTCATATCCATCCATATTCACTATGGTGCCAGATTTTCATTATTGAGCATATCTTGGTAATCATCATGTAAGGCCAGCAGCCTTGTTTCTGCATCGTTGTAGATTTCTTCATATTGCTTACCCATGTCCTGAAAGCTTAGATGCCATGCTACATTATTAAGCCAAAGGCATTTTCTAATTGTGGTGATATGTGCTGTCTTCGTTTTCTTCGTAAAAATATTGCGCTGCTCACTCTCTCTCTCTCTCTCTCTCTCTCTCTCTCTCTCTCTCTCTCTCTAGGCGTGTCACTGTTCTCAAGGTCATAGTGATCACTAGCGGCAATTCAATTAACGTCAGCGACTTGATATTTCTTCCTGAAAGATTAAATGGTCAGCACCCAAGTGTAGATGAATTTGTTATGTATCTTAATTGTTTTGTATAATTTGTAAGCTAATACTGTAATTAAAGAGAGATGAAGCTTACGCTATAGCTGACGTATTGTTAAAAACATTGTACTCGCATTAGAGAGCTTGTTAATTAAATAGGAAGCGTTGACACCAAATCCTACAATTTACTAGCTACGCTATTGATAAAATAGGCAGGGAAACTTGGAGTGGGATGCCAACACCCGATCAGATAGGGTCAATAAACATAAAACATGCTTACTCAACAAACGAGAAAATAATTCAGTGTACTTGAGAATGGCATCGAATTCAAACAGAAAACGGCTGCTTTCCTGAAAATGTTAGGATGACAATAGTATGTCTTACAAAGGAATACATATACTTAGTATGTTAAATTACATCAAGTAATGTTCATTCTTATTTCAAAATATTCTCAACGCCTGATTAAATTAAAATGGAACAGATGAATAAGTTCCAAGATGAGTTATATTAAAGAAAATAGATAATAAAAATCTATTAAGATCGTCAATGTTTAACAGTGATCAAGTAAACCTAAAATCTACCTTTCAGCAGAGAATATTGTTTATATTTAAATTGCTCAGTTAATAACTACATAAATCTTATTATTTCCATGTCAAAAAGAATCAGTGATTTAAGACATAGATCTCTTCTTTGATCATGCATGCCATGTAGTACTAATATGAATACTTGACATATGCAGATTTCCAGCCCTGGCTATCATATCATAACTTGTAAAACATTAGTTTTCTAAGCAAGAGAGAAATGACACAACTGTAAAGCTCCACAAATTGCATTGCATAAATACGTATCTCTGGCATTGCCTACCTAACCTCACGCACCCAACTCATTTATCTGTTCGTGAATGTATCTTAGAATGCAAACATGACAGAAAAGTCTGTATATTCGAAAATGTTATAATTTAATGTAAAATAAAAAAATAAAAATATTGTGTACAGCACAATAGAAACAACATTCATTCAAATAAAGCTTCTCTAGCACAAGTAAATCAGAACCATAGAGTTACGCAATCTCTCACCGTACACCTCCCCCAACTCACACATAATGGCTGAATATGACAGTACTGTACAGTGACAATTTAAACACTTGGTGCTTCTTTAATTGATATAGCTTTGACGAATACAACGAAAAAGCCTGTGACGACACAGCTGGAAATAAATGTTTTAATGTTATTTCTTTAATGCGAACGCAATTTTGTATTATCTCCGCCATTTTGAATTTCTCCACTGGTATCGGCCGTTCGACGGTGCGTGCTGGTTGCAAACATGATAATATTAGCGTGTGCATGTTATATTCGTAATGGTTTAACCTTGTTTCATTGTTCTGAAGCGGCCTATCAAGTAACATTGCTTTTCTTTCCTGGTTTCAGAACTCCTTTTGGGCTTTGTGAACAACTGCAATTAGTGTTACATTACTGAAGGTGTGGCCAGAGGAAGAGAACTGTTCTTCAACTAGATTTCTGTCAGCTTCTTTTTCATCCAATCATGTGTGTGAAGATTGATCCTCTCATGTAGAGTTTCAGTTTCTCCGCTACATTGAAGGACACGTAGCTTGCATTCTGTTTTGCGTGTTCCGTTTGGACTTTGTATGTTCAGTTTTTTTCCTCGTCGCTGTGCTAGAGAATGGGCCTGACTCTCATATGTTGACAAGTTTTGCACCCTTTATTGCCACACGGACCAGAAGTTCCAGGATGGTCTTGGATTATGACTGGCGTTAGCTTTGATCTGACTTGTATATCTTTGAGGGTTTTTTTGAGACGATACAAACGATAAACATAAGTAGTCTTCGATTTGTTTTGTTACTAGAAAATAATAAAGCATAACTTTATTTTATTATTTAATTTGGATATTCGACAACACAGGAGGAAACTTGTAGTGTACTACACTTCAGTGCATACTTACAAAAGCTAACATACATGAGATCACTTTGTACTAGGGATGCGATATCTGATAATACAAGGGTAGAAATGTAAACCTGCTCGCAAAATGCCGAGTCGACATGCTGTTGTTAACAAGTGTAGTGAATAATTGTACGTTTTTCAACATGTTTAAACTGAACGAATTCTGGATTTCAGCACATACATCATGACACAAATAATATTGCAGGTACATGACTATCAGCAGCAGATATCTTAAAATTGTATATGATGATGACAAAAGAAAGCAAAAACAGTCTTCAAGCTTTTATTTAATGCATTTCACAACGGCATCTGTCTTTCCTGTTGCGTTTAGCATCTTATTTTCCAGCAAGTTGATCAAGTTAGTTTGGATACGCTTTGCAGTGTCATTCCCTGACTTTGGATTACTTCCATGGACATATCCATGTCTTGTTTAAGATTCTGTTATGTTATATGTAACGTAAGACGTTGGCGACGACATTACGGACAGCTGAGTCTCGCAGTTGGTTTTATTCCTGGTAAAGAGTTTTCTCCCTTTGTGGTAGACGCAGTAACCTAGTCAGTATCCATCTTCCATTCTTCAACCGCTTCAACCTAAAACATGTGATATCTTGTTGGGTCCACAATTGGCCCGAGGCGTCCTCACTGCGTGTCATAAGAGGCAACTAAGTGGAGGTAAGCTGTTTGCAGTGGGTTGCGGAGCGTATCGGGGGAAAAAAAGATCAAGGTATTTGAGCAGAGGCTTTCCAATGCAATACACTACTTTGGCCTCTACTTCTTCGTAACGGGTAGTCGGGATTGATCCGGTCTCGACAAATCGGCTGGTTACGCGGAGCCCTAGGGTGTCTTAACTTATTCGTTGACTTTGTCTATCTTTTCCCTTGCATCTCCCGTGATACCACTGTTGCCCCTACAATCTAACCCTTTAGCTTTCCTTTTCCCAACTCTTAGGAGACTTCCTAGAAGGCGGTGGCTTAACGGTTCAGTTGGAAGGTAATTTTACCGACTGAGTATGTCTTTCAAGATGGGCACCATGATGGACACATGGATGTCAGATCTGCACTATTTGTATTTAGAACCAACTAAAAATTATAATAAATCTTTTGGTGAAAATTCTACGTCTACATGGCCATCCATTTAGGATGGGAAGCAATAAGATTTTCAAGATGATAGCACAGTCGGCATACTAGCATTAAGACATCATTTTCATTTTGGACCATATAGATATTTTGAAAATGGATTGCGAAAACCACATGTCAATGCAGTTATTCATTCAGAGGTGTCAGTAAGGAAATATTCAAGATCATTGTTACAAGCTTCTAAGACTTTAAAACTTTCTGTCAAATTTAGTCAAATTCTTTAAAGTAGTTTTTGAGCACATGTTTAAACATTTGTTCTTGTTTGTATTAATGTCAATTATATGTTTTGGAAGATAAACATAATTTGTTCACTGACGGAAAAGGAAGTCGGACTCTTTTCTGTGTGAGAATTTATTTGATTTAAAACCACGCTAACGTCTTACTAACTTTTGATATATAATTTGACTTTTTATTTTTGTGGAGCTTGTAGAGACTACTACAGATACGTATGATGGACCCAAGTTCATGTCACTATCTTGTCTGAAAAACACCGCAACAAGAATTTTGTTGTAAATGAGGCAAATGTCATGTTCTTGATATTAACTGAAATGTTGAACAATGTTCATGTACGAAGGAATTACCTCTCTCATGGTGTTAATTACATTCTATTAAAGTATAATGCCGTGACTGGATGAAGTGATGCAATATAGAAAAACAAATGATGCGGGGAACTGAATAAGATCACTTGACAATCTGAACTGACTGATTGATCAAATTTGATAGCATTTCCATGAAGGAGTTTAAAATTAGTGAAAGTAAAAGGCCTTTTACGACCATGTCTTCATTTCAAACTTGCATGCTTCTCTTATATAGCCACCATTATTGTGGTTTCCAATATTTACGTGTCTCATTATCTGTTCTTCATTCATTTGGAAGAGACAATTCCTGAAAAAAGCCGTTGTTTTTTGTATGAAGAGTGCCTTTCATCTATCTCGTCCATTAATCACAGATGGAACGTGGCCATAGCGTAAAGAGACCCCTCTGATTAAACGTGCTAAATAAAGCTTATACGCGCTTTGATCAAAAGTAGGCTTGTGGTTTTTCTATTTGACTTTCTTTTCAGCAGCCTTAGCCCATTAGTTTCTGGTCTACACCTCCCCTCTTCATCTTAATTAACATGTTTACGAGTTGGTGTTAAAAAAGAGAGTACTTCAAAAGTACCGATTTCTCTGCTGGCCGACGAGAATTTGCACGAATTGAAGATGAGAATGTTTCTTCCTTTCAACTGCTGGGTGATGATTCCAGTAGTCCGCTATTTAGCCTCTACGATGAAACAGTACCTCTACCGTGCTTTTAGTTAATATAGCTTGATTTTTAAGAATTAATGAAAAAGCATGTGTTTTCAATGATGACATGAAACGGCCACTTCACCAATGACACATTGGCAAAATATTGTTTCTGGAATACTAGGCAACATTTCTGCCTTTATAACTGGCATTTTCTTCTCTTTAATATCTATGAATGCTTTTGCTAAAGCTTATTGGTCATAACAACGATAGAGTCGATGCAGTTTTCCACTATTCTGAAAATCAAGCAAACTGCGTGTGATGCATTTTTGACAGGGTAAGAAAGGTTTAATATATTTTTCTTTCTAAAATTACGTAAATAATAATGTACTAAAATATAAATATTTACTTTAAATAAATTATATTTATTTCATGATATTAGATTACTTTTTCCTGTCTTCAAGATTGCTAATAAGGAAAGAATGATAAAGGAAAATGTCATTAAATTATACAGCAAAATATTATTAGGCTTCTGTAGGGAAAAACATTCAATGTGGGCGGAGAAAAGATGTCACCTGGTTTTCTTCGTTTGACAGACGACAACAAACAAGCTGCACCAAGGGTTTCAATTCAGTGACATTAAAGAAAAATAAAGGCATTTTGAATGGGTATGAAAGTGCACTGGGCAATTTGATGTTTTTGGTCACTGTTATGCATAATGTGTATACTTAACGGGATTTAGACGAACTCGAAGTATTTCTTTGCTTGCAGCAAAGCGTGAAACTACTGTCAACAAAACTTCTGAAAACTGCGTCATCAGCTGCATGTTAACACGTGTTACCATATAAATAAAACGGCTGCTCCGAAACACATGACGCTCTGGAACTGATACAACCACGAAATAATCTTTTAATGATCAGACACGATATGGGTGGTATGTAATATACAGGACTGTCATCTACTCGTAGTCTAGTACAAATGAAAGGAATTCAAACCATGTTTCGTTGACCAACAGTAGTAGGCCGATAAATCAGACCCTCTCACTGGATGATATTGATTGGCGTTTTATGGGCTGATATCGCGCATTCATTAAAACCTGCAAAAGTCTGCAGAAATTGTCTGCACACATCAGTGTATATTTTATACACTTACCTATATTTCTTGCGGCTGTCGAGCTACCGTTTGATGAAGGGTTCTTTTAGTGACATGTACATCATATTTCTGGAGCAAATTCTGTGTTCGGTGACTTGTAAATCCCCGCGGATTAGCACAACCCTCTGTCCTGCGGCAATTTTGAATTTCGCGCTAGATACGGCTGTTACCAATTACGGCTATGTGACTAAAGTGTACGCAGGTTTGTTCCGGAAATATTTTCATTCAGCACAATTACACATTTTAATGAACAGGTGACACCATACCCACATATCGTCCATCAGTATCAACGCAGATTTTGGGGCTTGATTTATCGGACTAAAACAGTAGTGGCTAATTCTACCCTTTTCATTATCATATTTACCTGTCAGATAAAAAGAATTTTCAAAATGTGTCACTTAGGTTACATAAAATTTGTTTTGTGTATTCAATATTTATGACATCTTCGTGCGCTGTAACCTCATTGTGATACCTTTTCTGTTTCCGTTTGTTGCTGTGCTGCAGAGGACGGATAAGATGCTGTAAAATAATATTTAATTTATGATGTATTTGACGGAAAAATTACAAAAATAGCACTGTTTAAAAAATATTGAATGAGAACTATTACAGTTTTATATATATATATATATATATATATATATATATATATATATATATATATATATATATAGTACGTACGCTGTATCAATGATATACCATGAGATGTATAAATTTTTCATTAAAAGGAAACGAAGCTTGCTGAGTTTCCTTTTAATGAAAAATTTATACAACGAGTGGTATATCATTGATACAGCGTACATACTGTACATATATTTTATTTATATCACATACAAATACATATATTTGCCCTCTGAACGGAGTTCAGATTTACTACAAGCAGCTGTGTATTGACTTAGTGAATGAACTCCTCATATCCCCGAGTGGGTCCGCTACAAAATGTAGTTCTCTGCATTTAATGGCTATTTACAATCACCTCTGCATATTGATAAGTTGATTGTTTTCTTTTCTTGGTTTCTATTTTTCTCCACATTGATTATATCAATATAATACACACTTATAATTTAAACATGAAAGATGGTTTTAATGATAACAGTACAGTAGAGCACTATTTACACTGGGATAGCTACGTCATTCACATGAACGCCATTCACATACCGGCGCATGGAAATTAATGTGGAATAGAAACTAAGCCAACTGACGAACCAACAAGAGGTAATTAAAATATTTTATTATATTTACAGTTGATCTAAGTCATTATTCTGCTTTAGCAACAGTACAACCGACCATAACCCCCCCCCCCTCTCTCTCTCTCTCATCCTTTGGTCGGTTTGACTTAACTTTTACCATCATTCACAAGTCCAGAGATATCGTTAGATGACACAAAATAAAATCTTCTATGTTCGTCAATTCATAGATTTTAGCCCGTATCTTGCTACTATAGTCAAGAGAGAGAGAAAGAGAGAGAGGGGGGGGGGGCCTTTGGACATTTTCATATTTAAATAATAATAATAATAATAATAATAATAATAATAATAATCGATTTTTTAGAACATTATGGTATGTTTAAGAAAAAACAAACAAAAAAAAACATAACATTAAATATATCACAGTATGTGTACCCGAGGAATTTACTGGTTTGCAACATTGTATCATTGATAAACACTGTAGATAAATCCCAGGGAAAGTGCACACGTATCGTTAGGACGAACCATATTCTTGTAGGTTACTTGGTGTAATTTCTATTTCAACGTTTTAATCCAGCCCAAATTCCTTTTCTCTCTCATTCCACATTTCTGCGCAGTTTGTCCGTTATGCATGAGAGGGGAGGAGGGAACAGAAAACAGAAAGGATTGTGATGAAAATGTGTACCATATTAAATTAATTTAGAAAACGGGGATTATTAATACTTTTCATCATGTTTTCATACGTCACTAGTGACTAATTTGTGGAAATTGATCATTGATCTAGAATCAACTGTAGACGCTCGCGAGAATGTTTATGTATGCGTATTATTGCGCCATGGGCGGATCACAATTTGATATACCAATAGTATTGGTATATCAAATTGCTTTATACCAACACTTTAAATGCATGTTATTTTTTAATGTATGTGGTATAAATATATATATATATATATATATATATATATATATATATATATATATATATATATATATATATATATATGGTCTCCACCTTCTAAGTTTCGCTGGAAGTAGACCAGATAACGAAGGTCAAGCATCAAGGCGAAATTGCTGCCGGTAAAGGGTTTGTAGCTAACACTAAATAGCGCCTGGCCAGGGCCGACACACTCTCCACTTCAGCGCCGGCAAGCGTTGCATAAAATGCCCGTAATGCCGTGATTTAGTACTCTGGTCGCCGTAGCTTTGTCAGCAGGCTTCGCGTATTCATCATTCTGCTGCTAGTCGTTGGCTCGCCGGGACTAGACATGCACTGGACTTACTTTATATGAAATAGTAAAATGCAAAATGACCTCACCGATGTACGCCAACAAATTGTCGGCCATTCTTGGCAGTCATTGGGTCGGATACACGATGATTGCCAAACGCTTGCTAAAATATGATATCGGATGTCCTTGGGCACATAGACATTGAAGACGCAGAAATGCCCTTGGTAGTTACAACCCTGAGCCTCCATCGTCGCTAGCCAATGTTCCGATATGATAACCAACATCGGAATCTTGGCTAGAGAAGACGCTGAGCCTCTTGGTACATGACATGCTAATTAAACAGTACTGCCAATATTATCACTGCCACCGAATGGTCTCTGTGGCTTTCATGGTTGGTGGGACAGTTGTTCACTACCCCCTCGCATTCCTTGACTCGAACTTCCTGTTCCCACTGCGACCAGACGTAGCCGCATCTGTGCGTGTGTGCCACTATAATGCACTAGAAGAGCTCCAAGCTGCGCAAGCTGAGTACCATTGTAAAAGCTCTTCACGTTTCTCAATGAGTACCTACACGACGAAATGCATGCCGAAAAGACTTGACAGCAAATCGTTAATGTTGGCCGCGGGCGAGGAACGAGCAAATCGAAGAAGCCCGCAGCTCTGCCATGAGTCGATGTTTTCTGACTTTAATCAGCCATCACCTGAGCAGCAAACATGCTACATTAACTATAAATACTTGCGACTGGCGCACGGAGGCTTTTTTTTTGTTGTTGTTTTTTGTTTTATTTATTTCATTTTGTCTGCAGCCAGTACAGCAAATGGTCGATGAGAGAGATCGCGGCTAGTAGTGTAGTGGGATAGAATAGCGTCAATGGGACTTCTGTGTTAAACTAGGGGGGTTGTACCCTGGCGACAATGGGAATTTAACATCGGAATTTTAAGGTGGGTGGGACTGTATAGCGTCAAGATTTATAGCGTCAAAAGCACATCCTGGGACGATACGCGTCAATGGGAATTAGCATTACAGACCCACCCACCCTCACCCCCGGGCACGTTTACGGACACGATTTATAGCCGCAAAAGCACACCCTGGGACTGTATAGCGTCAATGGGAATTTTGTATAGCGACTAGCACACCCTGGGATAGTATAGCCTCAATGGGAATTTTGTATAGCGACAAGAGGAATGGATCAGGTAGGGTGACGTCACGGTACTGGACAGTTGCAACAATGTAGCAAGGACCGTGACGTCATGCCACCTGTGTCATTTCTATATACAAACACGAATCATTGGCGTTCGTCATTGTGTATAGCAAGTACCGTGACGTCATGCCACCTGTGTCACCTCTATATACAAACACGAATCATTGGCGTTCGTGTTTGTGGATATTATAACTCTCTATACACAAGCCATCAGCCAATCAACAGTACTAAAAACAGCAACTATAAAATATCAGCCACTGTTTCGTAGGCTGATGGCTTATACCAAATTACTTAAATACATAGAATCACGAACCATTCGTGTTCTACATCAATTTAATTCCTTAACTCCTAGACACACGCAACAATGTAGCAAGTACCTTGACGTCATGCCACCTGTGTCATTTCTATATGCAAACACGAATCATTGGCGTTCGTGTTTGTGTATAGCTATTACCGTGACGTCATGCCACCTGTGTCATTTCTGTATACAAACACGAATCATTGGCGTTCGTGTTTGTGGATATTATAACTCTCTATACACAAGCCATCAGCCAATCAACAGTACTAAAAACAGCAACTATAAAAAATCAGCCACTGTTTCGTAGGCTGATGGCTTATACCAAATTACTTAAATACACAGAATCACGAACCATTCGTGTTCTACATCAATTTAATTCCTTAACTCCTAGACACTTGCAACAATGTAGCAAGTACCGTGACGTCATGCCACCTGTGTCATTTCTATATACAAACACGAATCATTCGCGTTTGTGTTTGTGTATAGCAAGTACCGTGACGTCATGCCACCTGTGTCATTTCTATATACAAACACGAATCGTTGGCGTTCGTCTTTGTGTATAGCAATTACCGTGACGTCATGCCACCTGTGTCATTTCTATACAAAGTTTGAATCATTCGCGTTCAAGTCAGCGAATAGTATAGTATAGTATGTTTTATATAGTCTCTTTTTTTCCATAGATTGATGAACATCAATCTATCCTACACAAATTATAAAATCGAGTAACAAAATTTTTTAGGTAAGAGAATAATGTTTTGAGGAGTTAAATATAAATTATAAAATCGAAAAAAAAAATTTTAGGCAAGAAAGAATAAATATCTTTTCGAGGCAGTGGAGTGGCCCTGAAAAGGGTCTTTGTCGCGAGCGCATAAACACACAATACTTACTATCGAAACAAACGAACGAGAACGCATAAAATACACACACATATACTATCCACACCAACGAATGAGAAAGCACAAAACACACACCTATTTACTATCCACACCAACGAACGCGAATGCATAAAACACACACACACACACACACACACACACACACCTATTTACTATCCACACCAACGAACGCAAATGCATAAAACACACACCTATTTACTATCTTCACCAAATGAGAATGCATAAAACATACACCTATATACTATCCACACCAACAAACGCGAATGCATAAAACCCCTACTCAGTTTTAGTGTCGGAACGCTATGATAGCTCATGTCATGGTGAGAGCATTTGTAATGATAAATTTTTTTGAAAACAAACAACAGACACATTTTTTTCAAAACACAACACTTTTTATTCAACAAACAACTGATCACTAACAAGTAACAATAACATCAAACAAATTATTTTTGACAAGGTTGACAACGTTGTGAAATCATGTGAGATTTCCATTCATGGAAGTCATGAGGCCATTGATGTACACTACGTTTCCTAGCTAACACAAAAGATAACCATAATGGTCACAAAACCATCTATCTACTTTCTCATCGTTTCTAGAAGAGTGACGATCAAAATAAGTCACTAATTGTTCTAACGGATATCCAAGACTGCGTTGATGAAGAAAATGCACACAATATTGTCCACACACCATGGAATCTCTGCCTTGTAATTTCACATTATTGAATCGTGTCGTCTGGGCATTTCTTCTCATAAAGTCAATGATGTCGTCTTCCAAAGGGGGTAATCCATACGAATCAAAATATTCCACGCAATCCTCTTGAAGGAAGTAGACGGCAACGCAGTGGGTTCCTGGGAGGTGACTGTCGTCCGTGTTGACGACATAAGCTTGATGGTCTTGAGGTTTGCGATGAGGTAGTTCATCTTTAGCGCACACGACAGGATTCCAAGAAGCAGTATACGAACTATTGTTCAAAAGGTAATAAAGTTCCCAGGTATCCATTTTTTGTTGTCTTGTTTTTTTCACAAGTAATGATAAGTCATCAATTCAATTCTGACTTTTTGTTTGAAATGCTCTGTCAAGTAGCCGTTTCTTCGCCTTGTCTCTCAACTCTGGGCTAAGAGAGATTCGATGCGATAGATCTCTAGTGTAGTCAGTGGAGGGAAGGAATGATCACGCAAGCCTTTATACCACTCATGCTTCTTCCGAGATGAGACTCCAAGCGTCGTCCAGATACTTGTCCAATTTTTCTTCTTGACTCATCATCATACATTTATCGTGTTGAATTTGATTGAGATGATCGTTTTGACATCCATAACAATATTTCTTACCCAATTCCGTAATTGTATCCGCCAGGTGTTTAGCAAAACAGGACACTAAACGTTGTTCTTGTTCTGGCCATCTGGACGTGACCACTACCTCGTTCTCTTTGTCTTGGTCTTGGGGTTCTGCTTTCACGGTATCCTCCCATTCCATGTCCAAAGATTCTCCACCGTTCAAAGAGGGATAAGAGTCTTCCATAGTTTCTAATAGTCTAGAATGACTTCTCTCAAACTGTTATTTCTATGGCATTACCGAATTCGGCATATGACGTTCACTGTCTCAGTGAGAGCTTCTGCAAACTGAAGTTCAACACGCAGTTGACCGGATTTTATAGGGTGGAAATGTCCCTCGTCGCTGCCTTGGTCTGGAGTGAAATCAAAAGTCCACAAAGTGTAACCTCCGACATAATCTTCGTACGAAATGCCGTGACTGGTGTTGGTTCCTAGTTGTCCGGTAGCTTTGTAAAGGGACAAGTACGGTCTCAAGTAATTCTCCTGGGCAAAGTTAGGTTCGAAGGGTCTGGTACACAAGGTCTTACCATCGCGACTGACTTCGATCTTGGACACTCTGTAGTGCTTAAACTGGAAAGGATTTTGATCGTGAGCTCCGTTGAGGGCTGCATTACTGACGATGCCAACAATTAAACGTTTGGGTAACTGTCCTTGGAACAGATGATCTTCGATCTTGGATCGGAGTCCAGCAGCAATGGTGAATGTTTTCACTTCTACACGTCGTATCGGATACTTGGCGGTCGATCTGCTCAATGTGTGACTAATGTCGTTTCCCGCTTTAGGTAACACTTCTACGCGACGCACGTAAAGTCTGGCTTCTTGGATGATGGTTTTGTACACGTTGACATGAGCCATCAGATGGAAAGCGACACTGCTGCGATTGAGTCTCAGGCGAATATCCACTCCGTTCAGCAAATACTTGTCTTGCAACCACATGTCCAAATGCAAGCGATCCATCAGTTCTAAACTACGAGCTTGCAGGATTTTCCTTCGATGGTTGTTAAAACCCACATTGTGAGGATTGTCATCGGCTGTCAGGGCTGTGTCGTTAAACGTGTCTTCACCTGCGGTGTCAGGTTTCCATACCACGCAAGCATCCAGATGAGTGTTCTTGGCCTCTTTTCCGTATTTTCTAGGCACGCTCGGTAAGGGTAAGTATCCATACTGCTGCTGACCAGTTTGTTATTCAAGTACAAATCCACTTCGCTGAACAAGGAATGCATGAAATTGTTGACGGGAGCTACTCTGGCATCGGCTCCGGAATTGGTGTTGTCGGTTTTGATCACTTTCAGTTTCAGATACAAGTAACTGCTATTCAGATCGATGTAATCTTCGGGTTGTCCTTTGATTTCAAACTCGATGGGAGCTGAATCCGTCAAAGAGGAGACGGGATGAAATTCGACCCATTGGGATTCTTGCATCGTCATCATGGTGGGTGGCATGGCAAACAGATCCAGTTCCGACTTGGAACAAGCACAAGACTCTCGGTGCATCATTTTCTTTTTTAATAATCAAAAACGTCTAACTCTCGGACAGTTTTTCTTTTCTTAATCTTTCTAGCTCTAGGGGTGTGAAGTCCTCTGAAGGGGTGTTTTCGTCGTCTTTTTCTGCCTTGTCCTTGCTGTGGCGTCAGGAAAGCAGGACTGCCTGACTCGACAGCGTTCAGAGCATTTATAGGAGTTTCTCGTCGGCCCAAAATGTCTTTGCCCGTTTGAAGCAAGATATTTTTGCCTGCTCTCAAGAAAGCTTCTTTGGGGTTTTGTTTGTCAATGATGACATTTTGGAGAAATTCTTTACCTTGCGTCAACGTGGCATCTTTCAAGGCATGCAATCCCCGTGTCATCATCGGTTTCAAAACGGGAGCCACTGTACGAAAGGCCGATTTTAGCATATCTCCTAAACCATGTTCTCACTGTCGAAGATACAAGGCCTCCCAACTAGCACGATCTAAGTGTTCGTCGATGACTTTGAAAGTAGAGGAAGAGGGAGCAGACACAGTAGAGGTAGTCATAATAGTAGCAGTGCAAGGAAAATGGTCAGTTTTGACACGAAGACAGACAAGACAAGAGTTTTTATATTTTTTTCAGGACACGTTTATTGTCATCTTTAAATGTGAACAACACGAAAGACAAAAATACATAAAAGCCAAATGGCTAAGAACATGAATAAAATACACATCAAGACGATCATAGTGGAATTTGAACAAGTCTCTGTACAACATTTGTGGTGGTCAAGAGGTGAAATCGTTGGGGTAGTGTATAATGTTCTGAGAGTCTCTACACTCGTTGGTACAGTCACACAGGGGTCCTCCCGGAATAGCCTTTCGGGGATGTTAATGACTGTCCTGTCCTGTCCTGAAGGGAGTGGTTCTTCTTCTTCTGGTACTGTCACTAACACAGGTTTAAAAGTTACTTTTTTCACGGAACGTTTTAGTTGTTTAGGATTACAAATCTTTTGCATAGTGTGCCACTTCTTTAATCCAAGCTTCGAAGCCCCAACTTTTCCAGTCACGTACATCTTTCCAGTGAGGGTGTAAGTCACAAGCTACACACACATCGTCATACACATCCTCAGTACCTAAAAGTTCACGAATCTTTTTTCTTCTCTTCTCGTTTGTGTGGATAGTAGATACGGGTGTGTTTTTTCTTCTCATCCCGTTTGTGTGGATAGTAGATATGGGTGTGTTTTTTCTTCTCTTCCCGTTTGTGTGGATAGTAGATATGGGTGTGTTTTTTCTTCTCTTCCCGTTTGTGTGGATAGTAGATATGGGTGTGTTTTTTCTTCTCTTCCCGTTTGTGTGGATAGTATATATGGTATATTTATGCGCTCGCGTCCGTTTGTGTGATAGTAAGTATTGTGTGTTTATGCGTTCGCGCCCGTTTGTGTGATAGTAAGTATGGTGTGTTTATGCGTTCGCGACAAAGACCCTTTTCAGGGCCACTCCACTGCCTCGAAAAGATATTTATTCTTTCTTGCCTAATTTTTTTTTTTTTTTATTCGATTGTATAATTTATATTTAACTCCCCAAAACATTATTCTCTTACCTAAAAAATTTTGTTACTCGATTTTATAATTTGTGTATGATAGATTGATGTTCATCAATCTATGGAAAAAAAGAGAATATATAAAACATACTATACTATACTATTCACTGACACGGACGCGAATGATTCAAACTTTGTATAGAAATGACACAGGTGGCATGACGTCACGGTACTTGCTATACACAAACACGAACGCCAATGATTCGTGTTTGTATATAGAAATGACACAGGTGGCATGACGTCACGGTACTTGCTACATTGTTGCAAGTGTCTAGGAGTTAAGGAATTAAATTGATGTAGAACACGAATGGTTCGTGATTCTGTGTATTTAAGTAATTTGGTATAAGCCATCAGCCTACGAAACAGTGGCTGATATTTTATAGTTGCTGTTTTTAGTACTGTTGATTGGCTGATGGCTTGTGTATAGAGAGTTATAATATCCACAAACACGAACGCGAATGATTCGTGTTTGTATATAGAAATGACACAGGTGGCATGACGTCACGGTCCTTGCTACATTGTTGCAACTGTCCAGTACCGTGACGTCACCCTACCTGTTCCATTCCTCTTGTCGCTATACAAAATTCCCATTGAGGCTATACTATTCCAGGGTGTGCTAGTCGCTATACAAAATTCCCATTGACGCTATACAGTCCCAGGGTGTGCTTTTGAGGTTATAAATCGTGTCCGTAAACGTGCCCGGGTGAGGGGTGGGGTGGGGTGGGGTGGGGGTCTGTAATGCTAATTCCCATTGACGCTATATCGTCCCAGGGTGTGCTTTTGACGCTATAAATCTTGACGCTATACAGTCCCACCCATGTTAAAATTCCGATGTTAAATTCCCATTGTCGCCAGGATACAACCCCCGTAGTTTAACATAGAAGTCCCATTGACGCTATTCTATCCCACTACACTACTGCGGCTATATACTACTATATAGTCCACGCGGTTCTGGAAGAGTGGTTGCTATCATTGCTGAAGTTTCAAAATACACTGCCAAGAAATGGATCAAGAAGCAAGCCATGATAGTCTGGGTAGCTCCAGGGTCAGTGGGTGGGTTGGGATCCTCGTGTACCGCCTACCCCTCCCCTCCCACGCCAAACCCTGGGTACCCAAAATTTCCGCCCAAAAGTGCCTTGGTTGGTATCAAAAAGTGACCAATCGTAAATGTTTAAAAAAAAAAAATCCCCAACTACTTTCAGCCGAAAACATTTATATCGAGGTTGAGGGCGGGGTGGGTGATCAAACTTCATTTCACATCTATTATGCTATATGGGGAATTGATTCTGCCTCATACGTATGTGTTTGTGTGTGTGTGTGTGTGTGTGTGTGTGTGTGTGTGTGATGGGGTGTTCTGTTTTTTTTCCTAGACAGGAGTGCCGGCATTGCTTCTTTTTCTAAATTAGGCCTGCCCAGAGGTGCGTTTTATTTTTGTTACTAGAAATATGATACGGCCTAAATCATCATTAGATGTTTTGATGATTAGAGCTAAGTTCTAAAAATGAATCTTTCATTTAATAATCTCTAAAGATACCAATATATGTCAACAAGAAATCAAAAGTGAACCAATTTTAGCCGGCTTACAACGTTTGCAGCTGCACATATCAGTCTTGGGGAAAATACTGTAAAAAGTAACCCTATCCCCTCGCGGATTGTTTACGTCAAGCGGATCTTTTTAATTTTATCCATGAGGAATCTTCAAAGTATATAAGGTTTTGACGTCAGCAATAACGTTATACAAATGAACAACTAAACTGATCCGACATTATTCATCCTGAATGATACATATTTTAACGTGAGGCAAATGAATCAAACTGATCTTACAGCATTCATCCGTTCGAAATTTTGAGGGCACTTATCCAGTGTATATCGATATCTGCCATTCGTACCAATCCAACCATTTTCGAACAAGGATTGACAGAGATGTTACGAATGTCCGAACTATTCTTTTTATTCGTAAACTCTCTGTCAATTCTGTAGTCAATCCAATCGTAGAAATAGCCGAAGCAATCCAAGTTGTGTGTGTGTGTTTTGGATATTTAACGTAGCTTGAATAATTTTTCAGTCATATCACTACGATGTCTGCAGTGTGGCAGTTTGTAGTGATGGCTAGCACTGGGGCATCATGCAGCAGACATGTCTCACCCAGTCACATTATCCTGACACCAGGCCGACCAGTCCTAACACTAACCTCTTAATCCTGAGCTCCTAGCGAGGCAGCTGTTAGTACCACTTTTGTAAGTCTTTGGTATGACTCGGCCGGGGTTTGAACCCGCGACCTCCCGCATGTCAATCGAAGTAGATTGCTTCTCTTTCTTTGGAGAAATTTCTGGCCAACAAAATTATTTTTCTGAACATTACAGTGACGACATGCATTGGAGGCATAATTTTGTCTCGCAGAAATCGCAAAGGTATCTCTGAATGAGCATCCATTCTTATAAGCATTTTTTAGTTCTTTTACCCGGAAGATGTGAATTGATATGATTTTTGTTCATTTAGAAGATTTTATTATTTATTTATTTATTGATTTATTTTCTCAACGCTCAATGTGGTCGGTGATCCCTCCCAAATTTTATTCGACCCGGTTTCGTTTCTTTTCGGCTATTTCCCCTCTCCCGCCCAGGTTCTTGCCTAGTTATTCGATGAAAGCCGAACTAAGCCGGTTGAACCTGCAAACAAAACGTCCTATACCTTTTCCATCGCATGTTATAAAAAAGAAAAACAAATGTATCGATTGAAATAATGTCCCTTTGAACTTCCTTCAACCCTGTCTTTTGTGACGAATATTATAACGCACTTTAATGATGTCACAATGTCTAGACGACGTGTCATCACCAAATCAATCCTCGGCCTTTCCAATTCTGAGGCGATGGAATTATCGGCACTTGTCTGTTTGGTTCGTTGTAGCTTAGTCGGTCAAAATTATCCCAAATGATAACAATGGCGGACTTGATGCAGTTACGTTTCACTGTTTATGTATTTTTTTCTGTGTTTTATCTCACATATGCATATCTGGACTTAGATGAGCTTAGAAGTGTTCAGTACGGAATAGACATACTCAGAGAACCTGTAGTAAAGAAGTCTCAGGTAATAATAGACGAGAACGTTGCCTCTCTAAGATTCAATATTGAGAACTGAAATGTGCACTGCACAGTGCAGGCTTACTGGCCCTATAGTTCGTTCCATACAGCATCGCCAATTTTATCATATCTGTAACTCAGTAAATTTTCAGGTCAGCGTCATTAAATGTAGTTGAACGTACCTAAGTCGTTTTAAATACTTTGTGTGAAACGAATTAGGTATTTCTGGTTTTAGATTTTGTTTTCAAGATAAACATTCAGTGATAACTGTGAAGTAAGTTTGAGTACTGTGTTACGTATCAGTAATTCTATATATAATATTTATTTGATAAGTAGAATGCGAAGAAAGCACACTTAGCATGAGAAAGCAATAAAAGCCATGGGTCAGTTTATATACATTAATGTTTAATATAGTGTTGAACATTGGCCATACTGGCCTGATTTATGAACGTGTGTTTGGGGATTTTTAACGTAGCTTTAACAGTCAGTCATAGCGCTGTGTCTGCGGTGTGGCAGTTTATAGTGATGTGTAGCATTGGCGTCATGTTGCAGATATGTGGTATCATCTCCCACCCAGTCTCATTATCCTGACACCAGGCCAACCAGTCCTAACACTAACCTATTTTAATACTGAGCACCAAGCGAGGCAGCTGCTGGTACCAGTTTTATAAGTCTTTGGTATGACTTGCTGTGGTTCGAACCCCCAACCTCCCCCATCCAAGGCAGACCCTCTAACCACTTAGGCCACCAGAGTGGTCTGTCTGATTTATGAAAAGTTTTTAAATGTTTTTCAAAGACATTCATTCAGAGAATAACTATGTTTTCTTTCCAATAAGCATTGAAAAGTTATTTTTGTTAAAATAATCTAAATGTGATAGCTCATATATATATATATATATTGTTCTGATTTTGCCTAGAAATCTATGAAGAACTATCTTATGTAAATTTTTAATAATAACTAAAATCAGGTATGTGTGTGCCTTTGTTATTTTGTATAAGATTTCGCATGGTCCAAATCAGCCCATAATTTGGTCTGAATCAGCTGTGGTCCAAATCAGCCATCTGATTTTAAAATCGAAAGGCTTAAAGGATATTTAAAAAATGCACAAGACATTGTTGTTTTTTTAAAATAATTTTCAATTTCTAATTTGTCACTAAGGGTCCCTAACACTGTCATCTTTATCACATTTCAAATTGAATAGGAATTTCTTAGTCAAAGTTTTCTCTGACCCTTTCCACCATGTATTAACTAAATATATGTGGGAAGGGTCAGATGAAACCCAGACTTGGGTGTGGTCAAGTGTTTTGATGAACTTGTATGTTACAATTCTTATACTACTTACTGTGCACATTTTGTAATGTAAGGAAATATTTTGTTATTTTTTTAAACTTACTGGGAAATATTAGAACTAGAAATTGAAAATTTCTTGATGAAGATGATTTGTAGTCCAGAGACCCCACCTTTCAGACTGAAAATAGACTTTTACAGAAACTGAAAATGTACAGTGGGCATGTTTGTCAGGTACATTGAAAGCTGTCATTTTTTTTATACACGAAGATGACAGTGTTTGGGACTCCCTAGTGAAAATCAGGTTAGAAATAATAAATTAATGAATGAAATTGCTAAGTTTTCTGCGTTGTTTTTATCCTTCAGGCTTTTGTTCTTAAAATTGGAGGTACAAACTATGACAGGAGTTGGCAAATGTTTGAAAGTAAAAAAGATACAATCACTGTGCCAGGAGAGAAAGAGAAAGAGAGATATATTTTCTTTTAATGACATTATCTGTTTTATAACTGTGATTTTTTTTTATTGTAAGAAGATATATTCCACATACTTCTTTATTTTCTGATTCATTCATCTGTGGCATACAAATGAAATTAAGAGTTAGAAATGGGTATAGTGATGGGGTGGGGGCCAAACCTGTAACAATTTAACACAAAGGAAGACATGAACCTCACCTTGAACTGAGCTAGCTGTTTATTTGATCTTCAGATCTAAAATGTGTGCCCAATTTTCAAAACATTTCAGTAGAGCTCACTCACTTGATGACATTTCTGACCATTTTGGATTTCACTAATGACTAAACTGAAGTAGAAGATAGTGCTGTCCATCTGTTTATATTGTTTACTTGTAATCAGTGCTGAATTGTTTATTCAGCATTGTTCAGAACTTAATGTTTCTTAAATGTGATAAAAATAATTGTTTTGTTATTTTAAAGTTTAATTTATTTTAATGTATAAGTTGCACAAATGTTTTTGAAATCTTTGCTAGATGTGTTTCAACATCTTTGCTAAAACTGGTGCAGTTGATGTAATATTTATGTAGATAATAATATTTTGTGTAATGGAAAATTATGAAAAAAATACTTGCCTTTTCCGAGGATCTAAAAATGGCATTGTAATTTTCCTCCAAAGAGGGCATTTTAAACATGTCTGTTGATCAAAAGGTTACCTTTGAGTATCATGAACTGTTGTTGCTACTATTATTATTATGGTAAACTTATTGAAATTATGATGGTAGTTGGCTTGTTATTTATGATTATTAAGAAAATGTTACAATTAAATTAGGTACCTGTTTATGTTTGCAAGAAGCAAATATGAACATTTTGCATCCCAAAAATGAGTAAGTAATGAATGACCTGTTGTAAGAAAAAAAGTATTGAAGTTATGACTACTAGTCTGATAGAAAATTTACTAGCCTCAGGCTAGTGTAACTATGACTACTAGTCTGATAGAAAATTTACTAGCCTCAGGCTAGTGTGGACTACTGCTAATTTTCAGGCCCTGCATAATGTTATAACTCTCTCTTAAACTATGTAACAAGAAAAAAATGAAACAAACAAATTTTGTGAAATTCAACAAACAATTTATTTCCCTAGAAGGGAAAATTCAAAAGACACTTACAGTATTGAGATTTAAATCTCAAATAAAGAATTTTATTTTGTGAAGGATGCCAGCCCAAAAAAAAGATGGGGGAGGGGCTATTAATTCTTTGCAAATGCTGCAAACAACACATCAACTTCAGTGGAATTTCAGTCAGGGCTTCTGAGTAAAAAAAAAATTTCTTTGAGCACTGTATAGCCTAGCTTTTGCAGAAAAATTGCATTAAACCCTATAACAAACATAAGTCCAAAAGTATAGAAATGTTCTGAATGAATTTCATTAATCTTGAATGTGTTGATGTACCAATAGTCTTGATGTACATGTATTGTACAGTTATAATCCAGAATGTCTTTGAATGAATTCATGAATTCACAATTATCCTGAAGTAGTGTTTTAGTCTAAAAAGTCCATGAGCACTTGGTAATTTCAATGAATAATTTAAATGATTCCTATCAAGTGATATCTGACCACAACTAAAAGCTCTGATCATAGATTCCCAAAGATTGATATAAAACAGGAATGAATAATTGTTTACGGAAACCTCTTCATATACAAACTGTAACCAGAACTATGATGCAACAGAATAGAAAACTTTCACTAATTCGTAAGAAGGTCAGGACATGAACTTAAATTCAAGTAAAAATCTTTTTAAAAATTGGAAAGTCAGGTAGGCCAAAACTCTACCCTCAATCACAGACAAAAGGTCAAGCACACAATAAAATTAGATACACATAACAATCAACAGAAATGTGTCCTCATATGCATTATGTTAAGTTACTTGTAACCTTATATTTACCTTTTTTATGGTTGAAGTCTTTCAAACAGAGCTTTGATGTCAGACTCTAGGTAATACAGTCAGAACAGAGAAGTTTTGTTTTGTCTGCATATTGAATTTTCCTTTTTGGTCTAAATGCAATCTTTTAAAATAAGATATTACTTTTGATGCTGCATTAAATTATTAATGCTTAGCCTGAAAAATGGACACACCACCTTCAGGAATAAACTTATAATTACCCAGCACCTGTCTAATCCCAAAGAACATAGGAAATGAAGGACATGTTTTAACACTGAATGGAAGACTTCATATCCTTGGGTTGAAGTTGTTGGATAAGATGGTAATTTTTTCCGTATTACTAAATTTTGTTCAGATCTACCAGTACTTAGTTACCAATATGTAAAATGGGGTGGGGTGGGTAATGGTGCACAATTTCTTGGGCACCATTAACAGTCTGTTATTATTGCTTTTCTAGTGGTAAGTGTTGTTGTAGCTGTGATTGCTGTCATTCTTGTTATTTTCTGGAACATGTGACAGGGAAAATTCAGTGAATGAAAATTGTATGTTGCTGATGAGTTGTTTGTATATTTACATACTATACTGTACTCAGAATGAGGAAAAAAATGCAGTTTGATCAGTAAACCTGAACCTAAGTTTGTGCTGCCTCCTGAATTTCACTTTTTTGCCAATCCAAGTAAGAAAATAAGTAATTTCCATCTTCCAGGATATTGCTTATTAAAATTTAATGCTTGATGAGCGTTGACACGTAGGTCCTCTGGTTATGGCACTCATCATGTTGCCTGCATGTACCAATGCCCATACCATATCAACTAAGTGTACATCCCCAAAATAGGATGAAACATAATACTGGATACAGGCAGTGGTGTGCATAGCAAACACTTGATTTGTGACCCTGTAATTAACTCTTATCTAAGTACACTCTCTGTCTAGAATCCCTCTGACAGAAATAAAGACATATTGGGGCAAATACAAAATTACAAATCATAAATATACAGTAGTTGATAATACTATGCCTGGATCCTAAAGAAGGATGGGTGAGAATATAAAGTGATATTATACATGGATAAAGAATATTGTCAAAGACTAGAGAATTTTTAATTTGCCCCTTATGTCACCCATTGCCTTGCCTATATACAATATACATATATATATATGCCTATGTACTGGTAATGCCTGTCAGCAATCAGGGCATACAGAGTATACATTTACTGGTAATGCCTGTCAGCAATCAGGGCATACAGAGTATACATTTACTGGTAATGCCTGTCAGCAATCAGGGCATACAGAGTATACATTTACTGGTAATGCCTGTCAGCAATCAGGGCATACAGAGTATACATTTACTGGTAATGCCTGTCAGCAATCAGGGCATACAGAGTATACATTTACTGGTAATGCCTGTCAGCAATCAGGGCATACAGAGTATACATTTACTGGTAATGCCTGTCAGCAATCAGGGCATACAGAGTATACATTTACTGGTAATGCCTGTCAGCAATCAGGGCATACAGAGGTTAATACAGAAAGTTACAAATATACACTGGAGTGGAAAGTGTTAACCTCGGAACCTAAAGCCTAAAGTAGTGTTGTAGCTGTGTAGGGTAGGTGGCAGCTACATTGGGGAATTAGCTGGTAGAGCAAACAAACAAATGTCTAGGCTACATATTTCTTTAATGGTTTCTTTTCACTGTACCAAATTCAAATTCAAAACTGCACTGAGAATACAATACAATATGGTTTTAAGTCGCCTATTGAAGCTTTCTGCCTCTGTATATATATATATATATCAGCCTTGCGGACTTCACAGGAGACATACTGATATCATATTTCTATAACTGTCTTGATTGTTTCTGGTGCACAGAGTCTGTGTTTTCTACATTAAACAAAACATTTGATATCTCACTAATGAGTTGTCCAGAAGTTGATTTGAAAACATATAAATGATTATAATATATCTGATCAGATTCACACTCACTTTCATCATCTCCCTCAAAATATAAATGTTAAATAAATGTAGTTTATGTGTAAGGGTTGGCAAAGATTGTCAGAGTTCAAGTATAAAATATCTATTTCTCTTAAAACGATATATAAGTTATTCTTGCTAGTTAGAGAAACTTAATCTACTATCTTGTCTCTAATATCATCAACATTTTCAAAATCTAAAACTAATTATAAGTCCTATAAATAATCATTTAATTAATTTGCATAAACACAAATGCCTGTTGTTCTCACTTACTACATAGACCATAGAGCTAGACCTGTTAAACCAAATGATTAATGTCCGTAAGGTCATGGGGTGAGTGCTGTAAAGACTCTGCTTGTATTGTTTTAGACTGCAGAAGCAGAACATTTATTGAAATGTGGATTCTATTCAATATGGCTATGTACAAGACCAGAAAATTGGAAAACAGTTGAATCATATCAAATGTCCCTACTACAGTAGGATGTGGGATAATATGAACCGAAATTATATAAGAATAAATAATATCTTCATACATTTTAGAGAATTTTTGGTATGTCCACTACTGAGATTTGAACCCAGGTCAGCATGCTTCAGCAAGCTTTATTTCCGCATGTCTTGGTACATGTGTGTATGTTTGCACAATTATTTGTCAGATGAATTCAGTGAAAATCTCCACAAACAATTACGATGTGTTCTTCTCTTCATTAGGATTTCTTATTGAAAGTTCATTGGAGTAACGTGAGTGATATTTGTAAACTGATTTATGGCCCTTGTAAATGAACACTGAACATGAACTTTTACATTAATTATTTGAGACCTTAAATTGTAAAGAAAAACACAATAACAAAATTTAAATTATACCTACTGCTGTTATTATATCATCATCAATTCAGTAAATGGAAGATGTGTTTCAGAACTCCAGAATAATTTATTTGAGATCTTCAATTCATTCATAATAAACAGGAACATTAAAAGTTTGTTCTGGCTGCACACAATACTCATCGTATGTGCTACAGATAGAAAGTGGGGGACCCGAGTGGCCAAGTGGTCTTAAGCACTGACCATTATGGATCACTGCCATCTCGCCTCTGTGTCGGTCTGAGTCTTGGTCTCGGGCAATGTGGATACATGAGAAAACTTGCTGTTAGCATCCCATGGAACAGTGGTTCTTTCCAGGGGTTTGCCTGGGTTCTTCCTCCACCAGTTATGCTGGCCGTCATGTGTAGCCTATCTTGTGCTGAAAAATGGCGTTAAACCCCATAACAGCAGCTACAAAACCAACAACTAATAGAAAGTGTCACTTGAGACCAGTAGTATATATCTGTTTGAGATCAGCACACACAAGATGTGCCTGACTAGAAACTTATGTATATTTTATGTTTTTCCAAGTTAGCACTATCATGGTTTATGTACTAATCAATTTTGTCCTGTGTCTAAACAGTTGGGTAACATGGGATTTTGTTTATGTAGGAGACATTATTGGGTAACTCAACAAGTCAATATAGTACCTTCTGAATGCTGTTCTGGTCTGATAGAAGACAAACAGTCACAAATCTTGTTACTTTAAGGCTTGACCCTGAGGGTTTGGTAATATTTAGGGTGATTACCTAATTCATTAATAAGTAGTCAGCCCCTGAGAATTAATGATGCCTCTTGCCAATAAAAATCACACAAACCTGAACTACGAATTATATACAGAGATCATTCAGGCATGCTGCTGTATGTACCTTGGGAGACAGTTTGACAACAAAGTCAGCAAATAGAACATATATTAAAGAATTTCCATTTTTATGGTATTGTACATGTATCTTATCATTAGTCAGCTTTCCAGAATTTGGGATATCCTATGACCAGAAATGTATACTTATTTTATATTTATCTGAGTTTACACCATAATGTTTAATATTATCATTAATTGATACAAATCAACTTGGTCTACACTGTAAGATAACTGTAGACTTTCGACATTGCATTATTAACAGGTGACTTGACATGTCAATATAGTATGCAACAGTAATTATGATGAGTTCAGTAACAAAGCATAATATTAAATCATAGGCAATGTGTTTCAAGCTGAAGATATAAGAAATTGCTACCGTTTGTGATTGTGTTGACAAGACACAGACATTTGCTGGCCTTGTTGCTTAAAGGATTCACCCTGGTGGTTGGTAGCATTGGGTGTGAATACTTTATTGGACAGTGAGTAATAGATACCTGTAGATACCTGTGGATTAACATGGATTCTTACAGTTCACAATAACCCAACACTCAACTGCAAATTAATTAGTTTTTTAGAGATAATTCAGGCATATTGCTTTAAGTAATCCAAACATTAGTTTAATAATGAAATGTTTATAGCAGGAAAATATATAAAATTTTAATATCATTTTTCAATGATATTTTTCAGTTGCCCTAAATAGGCTTTCACTATGATAAAAATGGTTGCCTGGCATTAATTGTTAGCTGTCTTGGGTTCCCGTGCAATGGATTTTTCTACTCTAGATCCACTTGCATATGAATTTTTCTTCTCTGAATCTTCATTATTACCTTTTTTGCTAAGAAAAGTAAGTTTAGCAAACTCATTTTATCCAGATAGCAAATTTCACCTAACTTGCCAACTACATTTAAAGTGATCATAATTTACATTTTGTTCTTAAATGCAGACATCTGCTTAATTAGTGTAATTATTTCAGTTTTAGAAGCAATATCACAAGCACATTTGAGCCTCTGTATAGTAGATTAAAAATGAAGGAATCATTACTGTCATTTATTTTGCTAATAAAGGAAATAGTCACTAATATGAGTAGAATTCCTTTTATTTTTTTAATTGCATCAACTCACTTGATTGACGTCATCAGATCTGCATAAGAGTATCAGGGTTGAATAAACACACTATAATGAGGCTGTTCAAAGCGCTGCTAAATTAATCATTTCAGCACTGTTTTATTTAAAGTGTTTGATTCACTGACAAGTCGGTTGCTTAGCTCATTGTACAGTCAGCCTGTAATTATGTAATTAGAATACTGTACATGTACGTGTTTGGTATATCACAGGATGTGACTTAATAAATAGAGATAGGTTGATTCAAGCATCCATTATGCCCGAACAGTAGGAATGGCCAGAATTAGGTAGAAAATGTCATTAAAACATGAAAATTAACATTTGCCCAACTTGTTTTAAAACGGGGCAATTTTACTTATCTGACTCAACAATAAATTATCAGATACATTGGGTTGTGGGATTTGATTTGCCATGTTAGTGATAGATTTTCATTCACTATCACTTGACACATTGACCAGTGCATGGTTCCTTGGTGACTCGTCAAATAATGCAACAAGTTGACAGCTTCCTTTCATGTGTTAATCATAGGTTCCACCCTAGCAAATGGAGGTGACTCCCAGGAGCTAGTGACTTCCTTGATTTTGGTTTCAATGTTCTCAGGCGGTTTAAACCAAGAAGACTAGAAAAAGAAAAAGAAAATCATTCATCATTTTGCAGCTGGCACATTTTCTTTTAAATAATTCTCTAAATTAGCCTAATAGTCACCCATTAACCTATAATTACTACTATAACAATGAAATATCCAGGATATAATTGGCAGTTACATAAATTTACGTAAAATAACAGATGGCCACATAGCTCATCAATTCTAGGTCAAAATATACAGTAATTTATAGCATCATTATCAAGTTAAAGTAAGCTGGTTGAAACAAAAAATATTTCAAGCTTTTATTCCTGTAGAAATATTAATGTAATGTTTTGTAACCTCAATGATTTTTCTGTTGTTTTGTTTGTCTTGTCTCTGTTTTGTATTTGCCTTTGAAAAAGACTCAGAGTCGAAATCGCTCAGGCTAGTTAGAAACTAGTTTTGCACTGTTCATTGTCAATTTATTGCATTTATCTTAATCAATCCCTGACACATGATCCCTTGCTGGATCTAGTGCACTCAGAAGGACTGTTATTTGCCATATGATTTTTATTCTTTATATATATAGTAGACCATGGGTACTTTTGAGAGAAAATTGTTATAGTGCAGTTTTTATCAGTTGAAATTCATTGAAGATTTTAGATGTTTTAATTATGTATTTTTTAGCAAAATACTTACGGGGAGGTAATTCCTTGGTAAAAAAAAGGCAGCAACTTGAATGATACTAGAAGAGTCAATTCAGTAGTCAAAAGAACGTACTTTAATGTGAAATTGTTAGTTTTAGAACTATTTTCTCTTTTAGATCATTATTTGCTTTTGACTTTTTTTTTAAGAAATGTGGAACAAATCACACTATTATGTATTAGTCAGCTTGATTCTGAAACCTGTTTTCAGCAAGAATTTGCATTTTTTTGGCATAGATCTGATTCAGTATTTGATAATTCCCTTGCACTTTCAGGAAGATTATGGGGAAAGTGGCGTATTTCTTTTATCCAAGTATGGTCAGGAGTATCAGTGTAACATTCCCAGTCACATGGAACAAGAGAAGAAGAAGGAAGAAGCAGAGAAGGAGGCTCTGGAAATTGGGATCCCAGACCTACTCAAGTCTATGGAAAGTGCACCCTGCTTAATGAAGGTACAAATGATTCTTACCATAGTGTAATCTATGTGAATTCTAAGATGGCTAGACAAGCTTTATTTAAACATGTTTATCCAGGGACAATTACAGATGTCATCCAAAAAATAATAAAAAAATCTTAAGTAAATTATATAACATAGCTGTATCTATCTTTAATTTGCGGGGTGGAAGAGCTGGGAAGTATCTCTGGCTCACTAAAATGTGGGAGAATAAAGGCTCTCCATGTTTGAAAAGTGCTCAGCAACAATGGGTTGGGCTTATTATTTTATGGCATAGAAACTCCAGTAGGTTATTTAATGCAGAGGCAATCAGATTAAATTGCCTTGCACAACAATACACTATGATAGCTGATCTGGGCTGGTCTGATAGAGGATTTAGACCATCACCCTTTTGACTGTATGTCTGGCATGCCATTCACCAGACCATCACCCTTTTGATTGTATGTCTGGCATGCCATTCACCAGACCATCACCCTTTTGATTGCATGTCTGGCATGCCATTCACCAGACCATCACCCTTTTGACTGTATGTCTGGCATGCCATTCACTGAGAAACTGGGACTCTTGCCTCCAATCAAGAGACTGCATTTTTTTTACATCACTGAGCCTAAAGTGAGTTACAGGTATATGACATTGGGACTTTAAATTGGACTCATTGCACTAAAATTTGAAGACAATCCCCATGATTTTATGATCCACGCACATATTAGTTTATGTGATCATGTGTATTGATACCCTCCCTCAGTCTGTTTGTCCATCTATTAATATATCTTCTCTTAAAATGCTGGGTGGAAATTCCAAAAACTTTGCGTTGCTGTATTTGATATAATTTTTTGCATGTTGAATTTTTATTCTTCAAAAAGTATGAAAAATAATGTGCCAAAAACCATTTATCATTTTTGAGAAGTGATCTTGTTTGCAAAAATAAAGGACCCAAAATCAAGGACAACTTCAGTATATTGACATGATCATCAGTTTTTAAAGTCACTTGCTACTAGTTTAATTGCACTACAGCATTTTGCACTGGTACAAGCAGTTATTTAAATGTACCTATGCATATGTGTTGTATAGTAAATAAGTCCAAAATGAACAAATATGACACCAACTTAAGTATCTGTTCATCTCACCTTTATTCTTATGCTTCATGATCCAAATAAGCTGTGCTTTGAGGAGAAAGGGAAAGAGAGATTGAGAGATCTCAGCCATTCGACTGTTGGGTGTAATTTAAAATAAATGTCCTCGTTCAGGTCAAGCTTTTGTCAAAAAGAAAGCAGTAATTATAGTAAATGGAAATCATAATAAAATTACATGCTATATACCATCAGTTTCAAAGATATATATTTCACATTTAAATATTAATCTATATCTATATCTATTCCATTATTTTCAATCTCAAGAAGGTACATATACAATTTAAAATTGTGTTACCCTAACAATGTAGCATGCTGCATTGTTTCTCAGTAAGTGAGACTGTTTACAATCCCACCAAACAGGATGACCCTTTATCAGTAAGTGCATTTGCACTTTTGTTGTTACAGAACTTTGAAGAGCCACACCTGGCATTATACCATACATTATACATGAACAGTGCACCTGGCCTTAAACCATACATAATACATTAAATAAATAACACCTGGCATTACACACTACAATATATATTAACAGAATAACACCTGGCATTACACAATATGATATACATTAACAGAGGGCACATGGCATTGCATCATACCATATAAATCCAAATAATTTAAATTGTTCAGTAATAAAACAAACTTCTTTGCACAATATATTTAGTACAAAAATAATTATGCTTTTTATGGGTCAGCTGTGTATGGAAAATTGAAGAGTACCAAAACTGAATCCATTTACATTACTCGCATGTTTGGTAGAGCATTATGTGGGGAATGGGATTAATATATCATTTTAAAGAAATGCAAAATAATTTGCCAACCTTTGTCTTTCTGTGACACACATTGATTTAGGGCAGAGCATCAGTCTTTATTACCTTTGATTTGCATCTGACATAATTTCTTAGAGTGTGTACACTGTCCATAACAGATTTACTATATGCACCACTGATTAACATTTGCTAGACTGCTATTTACACATTATTGGCCAATAATGTTACACCTATCAAAAGAATAATAAAAAAAATAATAAAATAAAAGAAATTATCGAGATCCTCAGTTTTCCTCTAATATTTCAACACATTTTAATACCAATAATCACTCTCGACTCGATTTTTCTTTCATGCCAATAGATATTGTGCATAGAGACATGAATAGACTCATAAAAGAAACTTATTAGGTTCATAAAATAGATTCTTTGTATCGTAATGGCCTTAATACCAATGTACTATATAAAATTGTATAAAATATTTGTTTTTTTAAATTGATAAATTGTATATCCTTTATAACAATATAATTATATGTATGACTGTTTGTCTCTATTGTATTTTATTATTTTACTGATTCAGGTTTCATTAGAGACTTGTGTATCATTTAGATCCTGTCATATATATATAATTGTTACGATGATGCATATCATTTATGACGTTATGTAATGACGTAATTGTTATTTTAAAATATAAAGATGTCATCCATTTCTTTCAAAACATTTTATGCCTGAAGAAGCATACATTAAATGTGACACTAGTTGCACAGAATTATCGGCGTTTGTGTTGTTTTTTTAATCCCAATCCCAACACCTGTCAATAGGAACTGTACAGAGCTAACAGGTCACTGATGTTAGGTGGGTGTAACTGAATCAAGGTTACATCATTTTGAGATTGTCTTTGACGTTTACGATGGAGGAAGATCTAATTGGATTAACTGGACAAATCTGGAAGCTATGGTGGCTTGCAAAGGCAGGTGTCAAAGGTATGTTTTATTGGCAGTTAATTTGTTGAAATTGTCAAAATGTTTAGAACTGCGGGTGTTTTAATTAATGTATAATTGAGTAAGAATTAACGGAACATTATGCTCAGTGATTTATTTCATTCTTTGGAATTATTCAGATAATGAAATGGAATAATTGTGTTATATTTTGTGGATTGTTAAATCACAGTGGCTCAAAGAAGCATGTTCTTTTCTGTGTCAGCCTTTCCGGTGATAATCATTCCGACCCTCTGACACCAAAGAAACAGGAAGTTAGTAAAAATTCTGAGCAGAAGGGGAATAAGTCTCATGATGTTGTAAAAGATTTAAAGAACAGTGGAAAAGTGAATTTCCGTGGGTTAAAAATTTTGTGAAGATTTAAATACAGTGATGATTTGTAGCTGGTGTTAAGGACGCTTTAAAAATCAAACCCATTTGTCACTGAGGGTAGTCTTGAAAAACAAAAGTGTAAAAAAATCCTTTTCTGTTGAATATACATACATTCATTCACAATTAGAAAGAAACACTTGTACAAAGAGCAGAAATGGACATGTCTGACTCAAACTCTGCTTGTCTTTTGCTCACAAAAATACCATGAAAGTGTTTCTTTTTATTTAGTATGAGACAAAAAATTCTTTAACATTGGTTTGCTCCTGGAATAGCAGACATTCCCAGCTCATGACTGCTGAAAAACTAATGATCATTGTGATTTCAATTTGACTCTTAAGATTTTTTTTTTGATTCTTGAGATTATTGGGTCTAGGGTAAAATAACTCTTCAGTTTTGAAATTTATTGAGAAATCAAATGCTATGGCAGGGGAAATAGCTCCTAGATTTTTTAAAGTAAATTATCTATTGTAGACCACTTAACCAATGCAAAGAAAATTTGTTAGACCTCAGTATGAGCATATACATGACCAAATTAGATTTTTGTGCTGTTTAAATGAGTTTTGCAAGTGCTGTTGATTTCATTGTTTTGAATATTAAAGACTTGCAAGTAGAGATGAATCAATACTTTTGCTGTAATGATACACATATCCATACAAGAGATGGAGAATTGATACAAAACAATACTTACCATATGCAAGTTATTTTAGTCTTCAGCAGTCATGAATAATTTTTATCAGTTTGCCTTATTATTCTTTAAAATTAGAATTCACTTACATTCCAAACGTGTTCCACGTGTATAATGAAGTACTTTTAATTTATTCATCATTTAATAACCACTTTTATGCGAAGTTTCTACATTGAATTGTATCATGTCTACTTTGGTCAGTTTGAAAGCTACACTACCAGTGTGTCACACTGTGAAATAAGTTATATTGAATTCTCATTGGTGGTTTTTGCTTGTTCCGTTCCAGGTTAAACAATAACCACCAATCAGAAATCACTGTAGCTTATTTCCTGCATGACAAACAGGAAGTATTGGCAAAGCAACAGAGAAACTTCGTGCAGAAGTCATTAATTGATATGTAAAGTACTTAAACACAGATACTGTCAGAGTGTGCAATTGCATGAATTGTGCAAAAGTTTTTTGAATTTGCAGACTTGGAGAATGGTGATGTGCAAGTACTCCTGCAAATTAGTTGAAAGCCCTGCATATGAAAATGTGCTCTGCAAAGTATGCAATTTTTATTTAACCATTCTTGACACGATATCTGTTTTTTGGGTAGGCAATTGATTACACATCTGGGTTCTTCAAGCATGTCATAAATGGTTTTTAAACTAACTTTGATTGGCACATGGAGCCCAGGAATAAGCATTATTATGGCATAGTTTGAACTTTCCATGAAGGAAGTTGCACAAATGTGTGTTTAAAATACAGGCTACCTTGAAAACACAAAATGTGTGATTCCCCACTTGATTCATTATGACTTCATTCGGCAAATACTAGCTGATGATAGTGATGATGTCAATAATTTTTAAAGTTTTGAAATATGCCGGATTATTGGAGCTGGGAAAGTGTTAATGGAGATACCAGTGAGTGAGTTTGAGCCCGAAAGTGGTGTTAAATATGAGTCCAATGTTCATGGATGAAAATAGATGGCAATAAGGTAAATCTCCCTTTCAGCTGTATTCAGAAAATAAATGTAGAAAGTGCCAAATACTGAGCCTAATTAAAATACAGGCAATTTAAAAGTATATTGCAATTTTGATTTTTTTTTTTTGTTCAATCAGTTTAGCACTGCAAATCATATGATACAAAACCATATATCCAAATCAGGGTTAAGATAAACTGAATAAATAAGGGTTCAGAAAAAAAATCAAGAAGTACGGATTTTTTTGGGAATACCTTTGTCTGCACAAGCAGACTATGGCAATGATGGACTAAAAAATTTAATACAGCATTATGGAACAGATAAGAAATCTGCCATAGTAGTCAGTGAACCACTGATTCAACAAAGTTTATTTTAGTGAACCATACTATTTTAGAACAGATGCATCCAAAAGATAATATGTGTGAGCTCTGTATAATAGTACATAACAGTCATAAAGATAAGTATATGCCCCTTCAGAAGGAAGCACAGAACAATATTGATACACAGATAATGAACAGAGTATGCTCAGAAATAATGAACAGATTAATGCTTATACAACTTGAGGTGACATCTGTCAGAGATGTTGATTTCAGTACAGCTCTAAGAAAGTGGAGCAGGAAGAAAGAGAGGCAGATATTGAAGTGTTAGGTAAATATTGAACTATGCCATTTCTTCCTCTCCCTCCTTTTCTTCCTCTCCCCCTTATTTCTTTGACAAAGGGTGTAGTCTCCCTTAAGATAAAATCCTGGCAGTGTCTCTCCTTAAATTCACCATGGGGAACAAATTTGGAATTTCTTTTTTTATGCAGCGTTATTTAACCAGTGAATGAAGGTGCTGATGGAATAAATAAAATTAGCACAGAATCAGCAATGGGGTGGTTTTCAAACTCCTCAAGTTTATCACTTTGTGTAGGTTTTAAAAAAATAATATTATAGGACTGGGTGATATTAATAGTTTTCCTTCTTCGCTAACAAATACAAGTGCCTGTGACTGCAGCAGTCTTTTGCATCTGCAGTAAATAAAGTGTGTTAGATTTTGTGGTATTCATACTCATTCCCATGCCCAGATTTGTTCTAGATGAGATCTTCTTTGCACAAGGAAATAGTGTTATTTCTTCTGTTTTGAAGATAGCATCGTAATGTCTTTAAAGTTTAAGTGGGACATGAAATTGGAAATAGATGTTTTCAAAGCATTCATGCTGTGCAAAACAAAGGGCCTGGTGGCCAAAGTGAGTTAAATGTAGACACCATTAAAAAGCCTAAAACATTGAATAAAACTCACTGACAACCAACAGGTAGTCTGTTTGAAAGTATTTTTGCTATGTTGTCATCAATGAGAATGGCATATGAATATATAATAACTATATGTCTGTCTGTAATCTGCATACTGGAAATTCAACCAAGAATTTCAACATACATAAAATGGCACCACCTACCTTCCAAAGATGGAAAGACCATCAAGTTCACATGTGTATCAATATGTATTGTATCGCAGGCTGTGAACCGTGAATCGTATCATTACGTGGTCAGGTGTATCATTTCACCCCTGCTTTGCAAAGGTAGTCATGAATTGGCTGTACTGGAGACACTATTTACAAACACAAGTCTAGTTGGCAATGTTATAGTCCTTTTTCTGTCAGTGTTAGATCTTTGCAAGTAGGCATTTCCTTGTAACAGATCATTTGACATCTTGTGATATCATTTGATATTTAAACTGCTTATATTTGCCTGGTTGCCATAAGTTTATACAGGGAGCTTTAATAGCTCAGTTGCTAGAACATTGGACTTGTAAACCAAGTGTTGTGGACCAGCCTGCATCAGCTTACTCTGTGTGTCCAATTTTCTTAGCATTATATAGCCAGTAATGTATTAATATTGCTGTTAAAACCAAGTCCACAACACACACACAGACACACACACACACACACACACACACACACACACACACACACAGAGTGAAACATATGTTGGAATATTCCATGCAGTTGTTTACAAGACTGATTTATTCTCTTGTGATTTTTTTTTCTCTTCAGACCAAAGATTGGTGGAGTTATGAATTTTGCTATGGAAAATATATCCGTCAGTACCACGTAGAAGGTAAAGTATGAGGTTTCTAGCATACATCAGTCTTCTGTAATCTGGTCAATAAGTTTGAAAATACACTTATACCAAACATAAGTGCGCGCAGGCCTTCTGGTATTTATAGAGCAGTAATAAATGCATATATGTCTAAATGAAAAAGTGTAACATGCACTATTAGCGCTTTCAGTTATTCTGTTCCAGATTGAGTGATTGGTATGAATGTTTATCTTGTGGGGACTTTGCCTTTTCTTCCAGCTATATATTTCCTTTCTTTAATGAAGTATCTAGTCCTTAAGCATAAATCTGAAAACTTCGTAGCTCACAGAGGACTATTAATCCAATGTACTTCACCCAGCATTGGTGTCAACACATAAAATCATATTAGGTACAATCGCACTGAATGTTGACCATTCTTTCTTTCTAGGCCCTAGGCAACAGTTTGTTTCATAGCACCTGCCCCCCATGTGGAGGGGGTTAATTTTGTGCATACCTGTACATAAGCTGTGTGTTCTTAGTTATGTCTTTGTATTTAACTCAGATTTTTTTCACAGTGAATAAATATTGTTATACCTCGAATCACATCAGACTTGAATAGGGGACACATTTTGATGAGTAGTACTAAACACTCACTACAAAGGTAGGCCACTCTGACCAATATTTCATGACAATGGTTAAATTTGGGGATATTCTTAGGTTCTGTTCATGCTAGAATCATCAAACTCGATGACTAGTACATCTTGCAACAGTAGAATGCCACTGTAACTTACATTTCACATCATCCTGGCCTGGGTTAAGTTTTGCATTTAATTCATAATTAAATAAGTTTTTTTGCACCAGATATATATATATATATATATATATATACAAACACACACACACACAATTATTGTTTTATCTAGATTCTTGAAACTAGGTGACGGGATACATATTGATGAGTACTGCATATCTTCACAAAAGTAAGTCACCGCGACCTATATTTCATGCTTCACTGACTGGTTAAATTTTGCATTTTAAGTTTATTATACTATATGCTACTATATCCTTACAACAAAAGAAGATCATGGTGACCTACCTTTCACATTTAACTGGCTTAGGTTATGTTGTTGCATTTAGTTCAATACCAAATAGGTTTTTAGCATCCTGTATACATGCTGTTATACCAAGATTCATGAAACTTGGTGAGGGGATGTATCTTGATAAGGATTACACCCTCATCAAAAACGTAGGTCACTGTGACCAACTTTCATGCTTCACTGTCTTGAATTCATTCTCAAGCACTCCTTGTGCCAGTCTTCAAACTAGCTGGCTGTATGCATTAATGTTAGTGCCACACCCTTTCAGCTAGAAAGGTCATTGCGACATACATTTCACATTTTACTTGCTTAAGGTTTTTGCATTTAGCTCATGACCACAAGTTTTTTTTGGGGGGGGGTTATCTCTCATACAATACTGTTATCCAGGAATCATGAGACTTGGCAAGAGGATGCAGTTTGATGAGTACTACACCCTTATCTTAAAAATGTCACTTTGACCCATGTTTCACATTTTCACTGTCTTTGATGCAGTTAGGTATTTTTTACTGTGTATGCTTTAATTATTTAACTTGATTATTGAATACAATTCTTTTATTACTATATCCATACCTCAAAAGGTCACTGTAACCTATATTTAACATTTTACTGAAATAGGTTAAGTTTTTGCATTTGGATTTGACTACATATGTTTTTGGCTTGCTGTGTACATGGAAATCTATATAGAATCGTGAAACTTTGGAGTGCATCTCAATGAACACCACTCCCTCATTTTGGTAGTAGGTCATTATGGCTCATACTTTATGCTTCACTGACTTGGCTTAAATTTTTATGCTAGAATTATGAAATTGATGATGATATGTATCCCTGTTATTACCACATTCCTACACACTAGTTGTAACCTATATTTTATCTTTGACTGACTTTGGTTAAGTTCCTGCATTTTGCTCATGACTAAATGAGTTGTTTCCATGTTATATGCATACTGTCCTATCTGAAATCATGAAAATTGGTGAATGGATGCATCTTGACAAGTTCTACATCTTTATGCAGACAGAAGTGTCTGTGACCTATGTTTCATGATTAATGGATTTGTGGAAATGAAATTTTGTGTTATAGTTTTATTTATTGGGTGCTGTTTATGTTTCAATCATGAAACTTTATAATTGAATGCACCTTTGTTATTACTACAAGATGGTCATTGTGACCTATATTTTATTCTTTACTAACATAGGTTATGTATTTTTGTTTATTGTGTCCATCACAATGCACACAGTCAATTCGTTATAGACAGTGTATGTTCAGTAGGAAATTATGCCAGAGCTGAATCAAGGGTAAATAAGACTAAGGCTTCAGCCAAAATCAATGTGCATTCAGAAAAATGCACAGCTTTTAATTTCCATGTGTCAAAAATGGGTAAGATTAAAATTCTATTCACCAGATCCTGAGGGTAGGCATTTATTGAGAACCCTTTGTATTGTATGTGTGATTGACTATGGGAATATGAGTTGACTATATGCTTTTCATGTATGGCCTCAGCTGTGGTGGTTAATCAAGGTAATCTTGTAATAATTGATACTGTACATGAACTGTGTATTGCTGGCAGTTATTCAGGTACAAGAAAAGCAAATCTTACTTCCCAGCTAATCAACTCCACCTGTCCAGCCAAAAAGTCCACATGCCCAGCAAAAAATATAACTTGTCCAGCAAAAGATTTCTTCATATACTGTGGCCTTTTTCAGCGTGTTGTTATGGAGACACCAACTTTACAAGACTTAAGTCTTAGATGTTACTGTGTAATTGTTTAGTGTAGTAAATAAGAATACCTTTATTTTACTCTTAACAGTATGAATAAATGTTTGAATGTTTTCAAAAACCTGAATTAGGCACATGAGTTGTTATTATTATTATTATTATTATTATTATTAGTTTTATAGATACTGTTGTTTTTTATCCATTTTTCCTGTGAAAAGCAATTACATACTTAAGGAAAATCTTTCATGATATCTTTAGTTTGGCATGATACTACATCCATAAAGCTGCACAGTCTTAAAAAAAACTTGCGACCTGTGGTGACTGGAATGTTTTTTGACCAGAAAATAAAAATCAGTAAAATTAAGAGTCTCTGACTCTTAACTTCTCACATGTCTAACCCATAAAGATGTGTGAGAACTCATTGAAGAGGAAACTTTCCTAGCATTAAACAGATAAATAGATTACTGAAAAGTGTCATTGTAAATGTAAATACCATTAAGAAATTAAGGACTAGGTGTAAAACTGCAGTTGAAAACATTAGTATGCAAACCGTTTTACTTAATATATATTTATCTAAGGAGATATGTATTAGAAGAGTTCTCTCTCTTCACTCTAAATGTAATATATTTCATGATTTGGGCCCAGTCTAGTAGCATGAGAGATACCAAATGTAAACATATGATCGTAGTCTCAAGTTATCTTGAGACTATTGATACAGACAGATATTATGAAGTATTTTAGTGGAAGAAAACTTCAACTGGTTGGGCATGCTAATGATTAAGTGTACTTTCCTGGTGGCTTTTTCAATTTGCTCAGGGCATGTGAGCCAATAGATTTTTCCAGCGGGCATTCACAGGCCACACATTTTGTTTTTATCAACAAAGTAAATAATAAATACATTATAAATTTCAACTGTATTCATGTAAGCAGTATATGTATTTAGAAATACAGTGTATGTGTGTTATCGTCTGTTGTAAGTAGTTCTCTGTTCATATCTAGTATCATTATATTTTCATTTCAGATGGTAGAATAGCCAGTGAAATAATTGTCCTAGGACATTATGAATCCGAATTTGACTGGAATAGTGAAAGCAAGGAGGCAAGTTTTATATCAGTCTCAGAAGTAAATTTCATTCAGACAAATTACAAAGACTCTGTGATCTGGCCTGTCCATTCAAGACTCTGTGATCTGGCCTGTCCATTCATGACTCTGTCATCTGGCCTGTCCGTTCATGACTGTCATCTGACCTGTCACATTCATGACTCAGTTACCTGGCCTGTGCATTCATGACTGTAATCTGGTTCTGTCCATTCACGAATCTGTAATCTGGCCTGTCCATTCATGATTCTGTCATCTGGCCTGCCCATTCATGACCCTGTAATCTGACCTGTCACATTCATGTCTCTGTCATCTGGCCTGTGCATTTATGACTCTTTCATCTTGCCTGTCCATTCACAAATCTGTAATCTGGCTTGTCCATTCATGACTCTAATCAGGCCTGTCCATTCATGACTCTGTCATCTTGCCTGTCCATTCATGAATCTGTAATCTGGCTTGTCCATTCATGACTCTAATCAGGCCTGTCCATTCATGACTCTGTCATCTGGCCTGTCCATTCATGACTCTAATCAGGCTTGTCCATTCATGACTCTGTCATCTGGCCTGTCCATTCATGACTTTAATTAGGCTTGTCCATTCATGACTTTAATCAGGCCTGTCCATTCATGACTCTAATCAGGCCTGTCCATTCATGACTCCAATCAGGCTTGTCCATTCATGACTCTGTCATCTGGCCTGTCCATTCATGACTCTAATCAGGCTTGTCCATTCATGACTCTAATCAGGCTTGCCCATTCATGACTCTAATCAGGCTTGTCCATTCATGACTCTAATCAGGCCTGTCCATTCATGACTCTAATCAGGCCTGTCCATTCATGACTCTAATCAGGCCTGCCCATTCATGACTCTGTCATCTGGCCTGTCCATTCATGACTCTAATCAGGCTTGTCCATTCATGACTCCAATCAGGCTTGTCCATTCACGACTCTAATCAGGCCTGTCCATTCATGACTCTGTCATCTGGCCTGTCCATTCATGACTCTAATCAGGCTTGTCCATTCATGACTCTAATCAGGCCTGTCCATTCATGACTCTAATCAGGCCTGTCCATTCATGACTCCAATCAGGCTTGTCCATTCATGAATCTGTCATCTGGCTTGTCCATTCATGACTCTAATCAGGCTTGTCCATTCATGACTCTAATCAGGCCTGTCCATTCATGATTTTAATTAGGCTTGTCCATTCATGACTCTAATCAGGCCTGTCCATTCATGACTCTGTCATCTGGCCTGTCCATTCATGACTCTAATCAGGCTTGTCCATTCATGACTCTAATCAGGCTTGCCCATTCATGACTCTAATCAGGCTTGTCCATTCATGACTCTAATCAGGCCTGTCCATTCATGACTCTAATCAGGCTTGTCCATTCATGACTCTAATCAGGCTTGCCCATTCATGACTCTAATCAGGCTTGTCCATTCATGACTCTAATCAGGCCTGTCCATTCATGACTCTAATCAGGCTTGTCCCTTCATGACTCTGTCATCTGGCCTGTCCATTCATGACTCTAATCAGGCTTGTCCATTCATGACTCCAATCAGGCTTGTCCATTCACGACTCTAATCAGGCCTGTCCATTCATGACTCTGTCATCAGGCCTGTCCATTCATGACTCTAATCAGGCTTGTCCATTCATGACTCTGTCATCTGGCCTGTCCATTCATGACTTTAATTAGGCTTGTCCATTCATGACTTTAATCAGGCCTGTCCATTCATGACTCTAATCAGGCCTGTCCATTCATGACTCCAATCAGGCTTGTCCATTCATGACTCTGTCATCTGGCCTGTCCATTCATGACTCTAATCAGGCTTGTCCATTCATGACTCTAATCAGGCTTGTCCATTCATGACTCTAATCAGGCCTGTCCATTCATGACTCCAATCAGGCTTGTCCATTCATGACTCTGTCATCTGGCCTGTCCATTCATGACTCTAATCAGGCTTGTCCATTCATGACTCTAATCAGGCTTGTCCATTCATGACTCTAATCAGGCTTGTCCATTCATGACTCTAATCAGGCTTGTCCATTCATGACTCTAATCAGGCCTGTCTATTCATGACTCTAATCAGGCCTGTCCATTCATGACTCCAATCAGGCCTGTCCATTCATGACTCTGTCATCTGGTCTGTCCATTCATGACTCTAATCAGGCTTGTCCATTCATGACTCTAATCAGGCCTGTCCATTCATGACTCTAATCAGGCCTGTCCAGTCATGACTGTGTCATCAGGCCTGTCCATTCACAATTCTAATCATGCCTGTCCATTCATGACTCTAATCAGGCCTGTCCATTCATGACTTTAATCAGGCCTGTCCATTCATGAATCTGTAACCTGGCTAGTCACCTCTACTTTTACTAATCTCAAGTAGCCACTGTGAACATTATCATGCAGAAAATAAATTTAGACTGAAGTGATCTTGTCCCTTTTCTAATTGAAGATTTTGCAGCAATCTTGTAATTTAATTATTAACCTTTCAAGATTTCATATCTGACACTGATCCCAACCTTATCCATACTGCTATAGTTTTTATCAACATTCATTTTTATGAAAGAAATTTTATAGAAATGACCATTCTAACCTATGTATGTAATAATTCATTATACTTTGTTTTTGTTTTCTTTATTTTTTAAACAAGATGTTGCATCTGTCATTATATGGCATTTTAAAACTCTTTGAAACATGCTACATATCTGTGAGAAACTTAATTTTTAGAATGTGTAGAGCAAATACTTATTGGTCCTGCTGTAATTGGGCATACATTTCCTTAATATTTTAACCAAGGGCTATCTGTAATCAGTATTAGACTTGTTTCATTTATAGATTGCTCATAGTTTATGTTCAAAAGAATATCAAGCAACTATAAAGGTAAACCAGCCCTGGTATATGATGTAAATGTAGATGAGTTCTAGATTTAAAAATGACATCCCATAATAATAGGCTTTTGTTAATATTTTGGCATATGTATTATCATTACAATATGTTGGCATATGTATTATTATAATATGTTGGCATATGTATTATTATGTTATGTTGGCATATGTATTATTGTAATATGTTGGCATATGTTTTGTTATAATATGTTGGCATATATTTTATTATAATATGTTGGCATATGTTTTAGTATAATATGTTGGCATATGTTTTATTATGATATGTTGGAATATGTATTATTATAATATGGTGGCCTATGTTTTATTGTAGGAGTTGCAGAAAAAGCGTTTACACAGATACCACACTCAGCAGTATGTTAATGGTACCAAATGTGACCTGACCAGTGAGTCACGAAGGACAGAGGTCAGGGTAAGTCATCCTAACCACAGGCCAGTAGTACACTGATCAACCCTTGCATACTGTAAATCACTTAGTAGCCCTGGGAAGATATGAAACAGAGGATAATGCGGTCTGAGATTTTGGAGTCGGTCTGTGTTGAATTGGATTTCTTTGTCAGCTACATTACTTGATCACATTAAAGTTAAAAAAAATAAACACTGCTACATCCTGAATCCAGGCCTCCCATAAAGACTAAAAATGTGTCTTTCCCTTCTTTAGATGCTAAAAATAGTTCCTAAAAGTTACTCTTCTTAAATTCTATTATAATTACCTCCCCTTTCCACCATTAAATGGCTACCCATCTGTGTGTACACAATGCTTTACATATGCCTGTCATAAACCATACAATTTTGCAATTTTTTTCAATCGTCTGTATGTGAAGGTGGTTGATATTTAGAGTTCCAGTGTTGTTACACTGTGTGGTAACCTTATTTCTGCTTTGTTTGCTCAAAAGTTCTTTTTCTTTCTTTGTCATTGTCAACTTTGTGTTTGATGGGTAAGCTGTACATATTGGCTATGTACGTAAAAGATGGTTTATCCTGCAGACACTGCTCTATACATAGCGTAGCCATTGAGCATTTAAAACTTGTATTACCTGTATGATAACATTCTTTGTCAGTACATACTTTTGCTCTTTATCATCACGCATTCTCCTGTAGGATGCACTTTCCACTCTACCTGGTGTATATTTGTAGCTGTTGATATTAATTTATATATGCCTTGATTTCTGTCATAGGAATTCAGATTGTCTGTACATTAGATGAGAGTTAATTACTGAGATGCAAGTTTTTTCTATACACAAATACTCATATGAGCTTTTCTGATATGTGTGTTTGCATGGTCAAGGCGGTATGGTGGTTGGTGGATGCAGGAAAGGTGATTGATGCTATAAACCTTAACCCATGGATCCAGGTTCAAATCTCAGAAGGGATGAATGTATGTATATATATATATATATATATATATATATATATATATATATATATAAGAAATTTAAAGACACATTTTTGATTGTCTCATGAATTCTTATTAATTTTGTTCCTGAAAACTATTAGGTTTGTCCATTAAAACATACATGGGACCCAGGGAAGGCACTTTTAAATTGGGGTACTCACCCATTGAAGCAATTTAGAAATTTCTTATCATTTTAATATGAACTCAGTGAAATCAAAGTACCCTGGCATATATTTTTACAAATCTGCCTTCCTCGGGTGCCATGTATGTTTAAATGGAGCAGCCCTTAGCACAAGCCTTTTGAAGTCCTTAGTATTTCTTTCAAGTGTCTCCTTTTTAAGCTGAATGAACACTATGTCAGAACTTTACTGCAAGTCAAAAATACATTTGTCATGGACCTATTGCAACAAAATTTTAAGCTGTCCTTTTTAAAAAATTTCAGTGTGAGAAAGCTTAACAATAAAGGAATATTTATGTCAACATCTTGTTTTTTATGCTTGTTTGTCTTTATTCTCCTTGTGTTTAAAAAGGCAGACCATACCCTAAAATCAGCAATGCCACTACAGCACAGTTTGCAGTCTGTTAATTAGGATGTTAATCATTTATCTGACATGGAACCCATATGTTGAATTCATAGGTATGCACCAGAGCCACCACACTGACCATCTTGAAAATCTAGTTATTGCTCAAGAATATTAAAAATGGTTTCAGCCATCTGCATTTAAAGAGAAGAAATCATTTTGCTTTCCTGGGAATCTTGGTTGCGCAGGAGAGCATCAGTCCCTTCAAGGGACTCTTGTTTATAGATGGTATCAAAAGGAAGGACACCCTATGAATAAAGGGTATAAAGATGATTGAGTATCTTAGTCACTGTAATGCTTGATACAGTTCTTACTAGAAAATGATACATTTTATAGATTTTCATCATTTTACAGAAGGCCTTTTAATACAGATCATTTGAATGAATTTTGTTTGAAAGATTATTTAGTCTATTCTCTGAGCTTGAACAATATTGTTGATTATTAATATTGAAGTGAATATCTGCACTTGAAGAGAACTGTAACTTTCCAAAACAAATAAAATGCTCAGTTCTTTTTTTTATTATTGTTATATTGTCTATATCATATAATGATCTGTATCAGCTGTGTACATAACTACCATCTGATAGCTAATATTTTACATTGCAAGTGCATGAACTATTAATGGTTTGCTTTTGTGTCTCAGTTTTTGTGTGAAGAGGGATCTGGGGACTACATACAACGAATTGATGAGCCAGAGACGTGTAAATATGTGCTGACAGTTCACACAACAAGGATTTGTCATCATCCTTATCTCAAGCCACTGGTAGCCAAGAAAGCCCTGCCTATCACCTGCAACCCACTGCTGACAGTACAAGAGTACCAAGAATACCTAGATCAGGTTGAAGGTCAGTGAACAATGGGGTCAAGTTTGTGTAGTTTGAAACACAGGTTACTGGGGAGAAGTAATATTTTCTAAGGTCATTTGTATTAATATCTAGCTGTTAATTTGTGTCTCAGGTAGTTTTGGAGTCATTTAATGAGACTTATTCAATTTTTTTTTTCTTTGATCAAGACTCAACACTGGATAATCACCCAAAAATATATTGAGAGTACACAACACCAGACACAAGTTTTTAGTTCCCCTTTAGGAGTTTTATATTTAGGTGGCTTCAGTGATAGCTTTGATTTGCTTTTTCTCCACTTGGATAGCACTTTTGTTAAAATGAATCAAATCAGTGAATTTTTTTTATTAATTTATTTGAATAAAACCTCTTTTTCATGGCCTTCCCATCACAGCATTTTATTAACCTAGAAAGGGAGGTAACTAAAACTTAACATAGTTTGTTTCTTAAAAATAGATTATTCTTTAAAATGTACAGATGATTTAATAAATAATGAAAACCTTTTTTGAAACTGATCTAGAGTTAATTATGTATTCCACCTTGAGTGCAAGCTTGAGATTTTGCGTCAAAGAGTCACAGAGGACCTGACTTTTCAAAGGCCATTTATGGTCACAGAGGACCTGACTTTTCAAAGGCCATTTATGATTAACTGAGCTAGGGAACTGAATTTCATTCTCAGACTCAGAATTTTATGGTATCTAAACCAGGACATTGTTGGGTTGTTTTCTCTACTGTATCTAGACTTGAGACTATTATATTGAATGCTGACATGATAAATATATATTTCAATAGCAGTAATACATTAGCAGCTATTATTGCATTGCTATATCTTTTCCCAGCACTTGTCCCCAATCCAAATACATCATTCCTTCCTCCAATTAGTAATTGAAGGTGTAGAATAAAAAAAACATGACTCCTAGTGTGATACATTTGTCCATTTCAGACAGAATAGCATCCATTTTCCCTTACATTTTTGGCATTTTATATCGTGATGTACATTATTAAATGCACAGTATTCCAACTTTCAGCAGTCAGTATTTTCTCTTGCACATTTCACTGTTGATAAACTGAAATCTGCACTTGTACATGCATTTTAACATTGAAGAATGATACACATTAAGTGCAACAAACTTTTGTTTCTCTGATACCATTTAATTTGACGATAAGATAAGTGTGCATTAATTTTTTATCGCGGAGTAATGGTGGCTGAAACATTATTTCCACAATTTTTTACAGTTGTCTTGAAAATGTGTTTGAAATGACACCATACAGGATCCTAATATTTGTAACCCTTTATATAGGTATATCCACATCAACATTAATCCTCAAATTGGTTATGCATCTAGTTCCCACATCAATCCTCAAATTAGCAATGTATCTAGTTTCCACATCAATCCTTAAATTAGTAACTCATCTAGTTTCCACATCAATCCTCAATGTAACAGTGCATTTTTTTCCACATCAGTCCTCAAATTAGCAATGTATCTAGTTTCCACATCAATCCTCAACTCAGCGATACATCTATTTTCCACATCAATCCTCAATGTAACAGTGCATTTTTTCCACATCAATCCTCAACTCAGCGATACATCTATTTTCCACATCAATCCTCAGCTCAGCAATACATCTAGTTTCCACAACATCTTGTTGGGAAAAACTTTTGGTTTTGAAAGAATGGAAGGACCAATGATGTTGAGTTAGAATAGTTTGAAACAGGTTACTGGGAATAATTAATTTTATTTCCACAAGATTTTTTAAGATCTAAAATCAAATTTTAAGCAGTAATTGTATCACTTTTTTTACATATATCTAGATTACCACAATTAATTTTTGTTATTTTGTTTGTCACTTGTTCTACCTAAACCGAGCATTGACATCAATGTTATTGTACCAATTGGACTTGTGTATATCTTGTGCGTTTGATAGTATTGCATAAAGTAAAGATTTATTCACAAGTGACTAGTGTTTCAGAGTAAAGTACCATGCACTCTGTAATGACCTGACATTCAGGATATTTTATTAAAAAATTTCTTAGGCATGGTTGAATTTATCCCATTGCATCATGGCACTTAAATTTAAAAAAGATACCATGTATATTCATTTTGAAGACGAGTTCATTATCTGCAAACAGCAGAGACTCAGCTCATCCATCGTATAATGCACTGTCAGAACAGGGTCAAAGTGTTGGTTCTACTGATTACTCCAAAACAAACTGTCTTTCAGTTCTAGAAGGACAGACTCTGTGAGAAGACAGTCCTGATTGTGTTGGACAGTTCCATAGTGGTGAATTACCTCCTCGAAAATGACCTATGTATGCTGGTTTGGCATTTTCTTCATCAGTGCTGCCAACTTCAGATAAACATGCTAATCAGAAACATTCCCAGCAGATTCAGTTTCCTGGCCAACATTCTCCCAAGAAAGGGTCAAGTTATCCATATGATATGGTCCTTTCATCTATCTATTGGGTGCATCCAGTGATTGACAATTTTGCAACAAGATGAACCCACAAATTGGGCACCATTGTCTCTCAGGTTGTGGACCCTAAAACTTCTGACGTGGATGCATTCAATCAGCTGGGAGTGCTAATGGGCATTTGCCTACCACCCCCGGGTTCCCACGCTACCAGGAAATTGTGAAGAAGTCGGGAGAAATGATAATTTCTTCCTGACTGTGAAAAGTCCTTGAATTTTGCAAATATTGATAAGTTGGGAAAAACCCGGGAATTTTCCGCCACCACTTGATGCTTGAAACAATTACATAATTGAGTCATAACTGAACTGATTGAGTTAAATTTAACGAGCTCTGACCAGAATATTCGGAGGTTGCAGTATATATCATTTGGGTGCTTGCCATAAACACATTTGTTGAGTCAATCCAAATGCTCAGTGGATTAGATTCGTCTAGTAGATTTTTTTTTCGACAGACAGGTCAATATCCGTATTTTTTTTTACATGGAAGATATAAAAACCAGTCTAGCATCACAAGAGGCCAACAAGGTGGCAGCAAAGCATAGCCGCTTACCAGATGGCCTAGCAAACTTAACTGTTGTTAAATCTAGTCAAGCCCACATTAAATCGATATGAAAATTATTTATTTTATCATAAATTGTGAGTATTAAAATCGTTATGTCTTTAATCTGCTAAAAGACAAAATAAAACTAGGGTGTTGATGAAATTTGACCTGATACTTGTGATTTGCATTGGTATCACAACACACATGTTCATGGCCTCATAGATACTGTAGTCATGTGACATCAATAATATCCCATTTCAAATGTTGTAGAAAAAATATTAATTGAAAGTCGTATGCTGGTTGTAATAAAAATACAAAATCGAAAGAACCGAAATTACCTCTATTTATTCCTAGAACAACTGCCGGGGTTTTGTTGTATCACGTGACTACCACGTTAATTTGTGCTCTCTGCTTGTTGAATCTGACTGACCAGATTACAGTGACAGCGACAGGTTTCTTGTCATTGTTCTCAAAATAAATATGTTGAGAATTATATGTTCTTTATGGTTTTTACAAAAGGTATCTTACTTTCATTTAATATAATTGAATTTTGTACAGCAACATTAAAAATAAGTTTGTTGTTGATATCACGTGACTATTGAGATTTGAGAAGTCATTTGACTAGTAATGCAAGTGACGAGTACCGGATCAGGTTTCGTATATGCTGTAGTTTGGTCTAGACTGTCAGCAGATTTAAGACATAACAATTATAATACTTGCCATTTCTGAGAAAATAAATCATTTTCCTATCGATTTCTTGCAGGTATGAGTCAATATAACATCGTTTAAATTTGCTAGGCCTGCTAGTAAGCAACTACCATATGCCGCTACCGCACGGTGGCGGCAAATTCCAAATTTTCAGTATGCAATTTCTCTGACTCCACATACCAACCTAAATGTCCATGGGGTGGGAATATGTGGAAGAAATCCAGATTAGAAAACGGACTGCTATTCGTTTTAAGCCAGATTTGTTGTCCAAAATGTTGAATCTGAACTGAAATTTGGTTTGAAGCTATTACACAGTGACATGTGGCTTGAAGCATTGGTATCAGATCTTAAATGAATGCCGAAGAAATGCAGAAATTGTCGTCCCTTGGATTAAATTAAAAGATGATACGAGCCCTGGTATCAATACAAGTTTGGAGACTGGTTTATTGAAATACAAGAAGACAAGTTGATTTTACAGAAAATTAGTTCTTTTTAATACAGTAAAACCTGTCTTGAGAGACCACCTGTTTTGAGAGACCAAGATCTCCATGCACAGATTTATTGATTATATAGTCTTATTACCTGCTGTGAGAGACCACCTGTCTTGAGAGACCATTATTTTTTGGCAGAAGAGGTGGTCTTTCAAGACCGGTTCTACTGTACACCAATAATAAATTTGAAGGTCTTCTGTCAAAATTTAAATCAACCCTTTTGTAAATGTTTTAGAAATGATGGATTTTTGACCAAATCATCTTAAGGAGTTTAAGTTGTTTGAAATATCTTGTTTGGGATTTTATTGGCAATGATAAATTCAGGGTTAAACTTTTTTCCTTACAAGATAAGATTCTAATATTTTGCATTTATTGTTTTTTCATACTGTGATAGGAAATGTTACTTTGTATAACATGCATATACATTGCTATATAATTATTTAGAATTAAAGGTTTGAAAGGAAACAAAGCCAATTTATGTTCATTATGTTGTTTCCACGTAGCAACATAATGCAGGTCAGCAAAGTTAGAATTTGTATTCTGTACATTGTAATGACCTTACATGCCAGTTTCTAGGAATATAATCAAACTTGTTTCGTGTGATATATTTTGTGCTTTTGTACATGATCATCTTTTCTGACTCAGATGTTTTGGAGAGTCTTGAAATAGAAACATCTTTAGATTTAGAAAATGCATTTTTTTTAATCTAAAATGTTCTGTAATTCCATTCAGTAATGGTCATATGTGAACTTTGAGAAATGTATTTCTTCCTGGAAAAACCCTGGAAACGATTATCTTCAGAAAAGCATAAGAACCATGCCGCCCACACCCACCCACCCACCCCAAGTCTAATTACCCAAATAATACAGAAAATTGGTCATCAGAATTGCAAGATAATTCTGATAGCCCCATTCCGATATGACAAGTCATGTATTAATGATCTTCTTAATCTAGCGATGGACCTACTGTTATGGCCAAACCAAATTTCTTAAAATAACCACAGCCGAAAGTGTTCCATTCCTGTCTGGACCATTGTCTTTCTCAGGGCTCTTGTCAGGACAGCCTTGCAAGGGAGATAAACTTAGACCTTCGATTGTGGAGAGAATTTGGAGAGCAAGAAGGCTCATGAGGGAAAGGGGCTCTGAATGCTTATGATGTAAAGGGGCTCTGAATGCTTATGAGGGAAAAGGGCTTGTTTTCAGGAACTAGAGCTGAGTTAGTCCCTCATCTAGCTGACTTTTTTCTCTGGCTATATGAAGATAAAAAGTGGGCACCACTTACAATCAAAGGCTAGCACTTTAGGATATCTGACACATTCAGGGCATCACGGCAGAATAGATATTGGTCATGATTAAGACATATCAGACCTACTAGCCAATTTTGGTTTCAGTTGGCCAAAAATTCCTCACCCTGTTTCAGATAGGAATCTGTCCTAGGATTTGTCATGGCTCAGTTCAGAAAAATTATAGCTATTAATCTGGACCATGCTGATGCTTCTATAAAATTAACCTGTTTTTGTGATAGTTTTAGCTTCAGCAAGGAGGTTGAGTGACTTGCCTTTTCAGTTGACCCAAACTGTCTTCAGTTCAAATTCTATGATTGGTGATGCTTGTGACACAGAAGGGGATAGTGGTCAAAACCAGTCACCATCATGTGCAGTTGGAGAGTTGTCATACACTCCCTGTCATCCATAGATAAATCCAGAGTATAAATCCAGAGCAGTGGCCATGCAAGATACAGTCTGTGCCCTCAAGCACTACTTGAAGCACACAGAGACTTTTTCTCCCTGTGAAGATTGGAAAGTAGGTCATCACCACCAATTCAGATTTTCATGGCTTAAATCGGGTATATGGACTGTGTACCACCACATCTCAAAAGATCAGTCGCCCCACAGGAATTTCAGCTCATGAAAAAAAGAGTAATTTCTGTGAACCTTGCATTAAAATGTAGTGGTTTATGTAAATATTTTTCTAAGAATAATTACCTATTCACAAGATACTTAAAAAACCCACAACCAACCCACCATGCGAGCATCCTCATTGGTATATCGCTTAGCTTAAAAACTCGCAACCCTTGGTATCAAGGGGAGGTAATGGGCAAGAGTTATTTCCTTTTATCTATTTGAGGTAGAAAAGTAGATTTTTTTTTTATTTTTTTATTTTTTTGTCTTTAATTAGGGCTGAATTCGGGAGGTAGCAGGCTTATGTCCCTAACATTAATGTGAGTGGGTAAATATTCTTAGAAAAACATAATTTTCTTAATAACTTGCTTCTGCCATGCATCATAATGAGGGAGGAGAAATCATTGAGAAGATTAAGAAAATGTCTCCCCACAGATCATGACAGAGTTACTATATCTTCTCGTGGAGTACAGCTCTGCACACCATAAAGTCATATCCAACAACCATTATGAAGAGGATGTGGTGTTGATATAATGTGCATAGTTCAATGTTTATGACCATAGTAAGCACGTACTAAAGAGTTTCATTGAGAGAGAGAGAGAGAGAGAGAGAGAGAGAGAGAGAGAGAGAGAGAGAGAGAGATGGGGCATGGCATTATCTATATTGTTACACAAATTTTTAAATAACATCATTGTAATACAGTGAAGTGTCAGCATGCTTAACACTATATTTTGAGTGAAGCATTTCATTTGTAAGGGTTTTTTATTTTTTTAAGTATTATTTGAACCATTGGCACATAAATTCAAGGTAGGGTTGGATTAGCAGTCTAGCCTCTCACCCCTCCACTAAATCGCTGACAATGTCAGATGCCAGGGCAACAGGAGATGAATTCAGTGCTGGGATAGATTAGTGGTCTAGCCTCCCACTAAAGCCGTCCAAATTTTAGGAAACATCTACCAGATACCAGTTGATCCTAATGATCAGTTACTTGGGTACTCAATCAAAGGGAAATTATATTAAATGTGAACCTGAACTGTTTTTGTTGTAAGTTCATACATGCCAACCACCAGAGATGTATTAGCATAAATATTACAAATATAAGTGGCAAAAAAGTGTAATCTGCTTACCTGGATCTACTTAGTTAAAATTCTTGTCTCAATGTGGATTATAAGAGAATACAGATACAAAATATAATGATAAATTATTTATATACAATGTTTACTTTTAACTAGGCTACATGTCTAACTTTTTCGCTGAATGGTCATAAACCAAGTCCACAAGTTCTTAATGTGTATTACATCACTATCAAGTTCCTTTTTCAAAACTTCCAAAGCACTATTGATTTGTCCTTTTCCAGATGCAGCATGTTCTTCAGTTTAACAAAATTCCTCTCCTAACATTTTTTCAGACATATAACATCCACGAGTCACATTGATAAAGTCCGTTTTGCTTAATATTTGGCACTATGTTTTTTTTTTTTTTGGTATAGACTGGTCTGCTACTGAAGTATATATCAAAATATAATTAATCTATGACATATGGTTTCAGATTCAAGAAACCAATCTGTTTTCTTGGAAACGTGTCATGTACAGTTACTATAAATAGAAAACAAAGCAACTATTTGACGTACTTAGTCACACACATCAAAAATATAAGATCAGCAGACTTGGATCTACGTTGGATAAATGCACAGCAGCCAACAGCCACACAACACGAGCCTTGAACTGTACTCATTATTCTGTGTCCTGCTCACTCCTGACATACCAGATATAATCTTCTATCTGAACTGTTGTTTTTTTTTGCATGAACTAAAATTGGGTACCCTGTGATTCATTTTATTACCTGGATAATTATGAACTATTGAGTACCTGAGTACCCATTGACAGTTTTACCCCCACTCATAAAGAATTAAATCAGTGACAATGTCAGATGCCATGGCAACTGGAAATGAATTCAAGGCAGAGTCAGACTAGCAGTCTAGCCTTCCACCCACCACTAAATTGCTGACAGATATCAAGGCAAATGGAGATAGTTGTCATGTTTACCTACTATGGTGTGTCTCAATGCAAGTCACTTTACATGTTCCTTTGCATATGAAACAGAAGTAAATTCAGATTTTAATATTGATATTGACCTACAGTATACTTGCTTATATAACTACACATCTTTCTTATCAATAAATAAACTAAATAAACAAGATGTTGACTTTACACTAAAGAGAGGTTTTGTATATTGAGTATTGGTACTCACAAACATTTTATGCCTGAGCAAAACAATGCAAGAGAGCAAATTATAATTGATGTTGCGCGGTGTTCTTTCTTTATTGGAAACTAAAATTAAAACATATAAACATATGATTGAATCTAAATTGGCAATGTTGGGGGGGGGGTAGTCTTGGAATCATGACAAACTTCCCATACCATTCATTCCAGCAGTAAATTTTAACTGAGTTTAATTGCTGACAATTAACAAACTTGTGCTTTGATTGGTGGTTCTGATTGGGTCCAATGGCTTCATATAAGGTAAATGACAGCTTTCTCAATTTAAAATTGCTGTCCTTATTTCCTGCTAATTTTTGTCATTATTTTATAAAAGTTTTTTTACAGTTGCTACAGAAATGATTTCTGTGGAACATTCACTGAAGTCAAAACTCTTTAGGGTCAGATCATTTAATTTTCTTACGGAGACAAGATTTAATTCTTTTTGAAAAGCTTGAAAACAATTGTCTTGTTCTTATTTGCAGAGAAAAAAATAGTTTACACAATATTTACAAAAATATTTGCATCTTGTGGTGAAAGAAAAATTCCTTGTTAAAACAAAATCCCAGTGCCAGCACTTCCCCCACCCCAGAATTAAATGGCTGGTCACTTAATCTTCACATGCAGTAGATCCTGTTGTGTCAGAATCTAGCTGATTCAGCATTATGGCTCCTGAGAATCTGAATCCAGATTTAAATTGTATGTTCAACTGACAGAGTTAGATAAATCATCAAAATAGCAATACATAGGTTTGCACTTTAATTTTAGATCTTAATGACTTCTTTAATTTATTGAGTATTTATTCTAGAATTATTTTTCAAGACATTGCAGTTGAATCAATTTAGTTAGGATCATTTTAGCTAATCTGAACTATAAACTATTATTTATTTATGAATTTAAGACTTTTAGTAATTTCTTTACTTCTATACATTATCTAGAAGGCATTTCCATGAGTTTGAAATATTTATACTTTCAAGACATGGTTTCCTTTACTTGTTTGCATCTCCTGGTTGTACTAATGTATGTGAGTTCACCCTTATGTCAGGATATGCTGCAGTTATATGTTCTTGTTTGGGTGATCATTGGCAATGTTTTCTTACCACTTATTGCCTCTTTCTTATTATTTTGTGTGTGGTAATTGAATGGATTGAATTTCTCACATATCAGTTTTACCCTTATCGATTGTGTGTTATTATTCTATGAGGATATTTATCTTCTTTTGTCACACATATTCCATCCATAAATGCATAAGATGAGTTATATTTCTCATCAAATATCACTCTCTCTTTCTGAAACTCTCTGTTTCATGAATTTCTGTGAGTGTTGGGGCAAATATATTATTTTCGATACTTAAATAGCAGACATACGGCATTCTGATTAAGGGAAAGAACTCTTTTCTATCTTGGGAACAGTCATAGAACAGGTTCTCTCCCATTAGCTAGTACTCTCGTGATGATCATTATCAACAAAAATATCAAAAACTGAAATTGTCCTCTGGTCTAGGATGTCAGTTGTACTAATAAAGAGAATCTGTTCAACATCCCTCCCCAAATTTATACTTATGATAAAGAAGGATTCAAGTAACAAATGCAGAAAGTCAATGACATTTTCCCTGCACGTTGGTGACAGAGAAAGTACAAGAATTGTTTGTACAAGTAAATATCAAAATATTTGATCTGTTGCTATAGTTTGCATTTCAGTAATCATGAAGAAATTCTGGGAATCTCAGTGATTATTGGTTGTTTGATTTATTATTGGATTAAATGATCATGGTTGAGTATTTATCGGCATAAAGTTTACCTAATCACTCATAAAGTAAATAAAGTCTGAAGGACTTTGTGTTAACTTTGTGAGTGATTAGGTAACAATTTACATGTCGATAAATAGCAAGCCATGATCATTTAATCCTTGTAATTCCAGTTTACATTCTTTTTGTCATCATGTCAGCAGATTTCTTTAACAAAGCATTCACTTTTAGGTAGCTCAAAGTTTTCTTTCATTAGCCTCTTCACTGTGACACAATACATAACCCCATTTTTGTTAGCCAAGAGTGGTCGATTTTTATGTAGCAATATATGGTACAGTGTCAGAGTGGGTCATAGCAGGTTTCTAAGGAGCTTGTGATCTGTTTTTAATTTAAAAATAAATATGGTTAATGCTGTTTAAACCAGGGTATTCCTTTTTTTGACAATACGCTTGCATATGGCCAGTGTTGTTATAGCATCCATTGTTCTTGTTTTCTGCGCATTTCGATCTTTCAAAAGTAAAGATAAACAACTTGTTATATGACCCTGACCTTTAACATCTATTGGAACATGTTGTTGATGCCAAATGCAATAAATTCTAAAGATTAGCCTGTAAAGCCTGCCATATGCCTTCTTTGGCAGAAGGAGAGAGTATTGGAGTGCAGGAAAGTCTGTGCAAGTACATTGTTTTAACTTCTGATGGGCGATTTTAATCTGGAGTTTGTAAAATTTGATCGGAAATCACAGAGGTGGGTGGGTGGGTGACTTGTTATTATTATTTTGGTGCAAGGTGTTGATATGGATAAAACTTCACATAAAATGACCTGAAAATGGAACCAAAAGTAGTCTGCAGAATTTATCGATGTATCAGTATCACATGACCATTTACATCAAATCAAATTGTAGAAAATGCGGTCAAGTCATAAAAATTGGAATTATTGTTGTATAGTTTATTTTCATATTATATTGATAAAACACAGCCAGTACATTCAAATGAGGTACTAAAGAGTCAGAACTTTTTACAGAAGGCAAGTTTTGACAGTTTGGAGATGGTATATTTAAGCTGATCAGTGGCTATATAGTTTGTTTATATTGTGTTGATCGTCTTTTGAATCTTGAGATAAACAATGGGACTGGAATTATAAAAAAGCTGCATCTTAGTCATTGATTAACCTGCATATGCATTGTTTATTTTTCAGTCATGAAACAGATAATGGAAACTTTTTGACTGAAGTTTGCAACTTTTAAATTGCTTCAGAGAAAAAGTGTTCTTTAGCTTTTAATACAGACAAAAGCCCTTGTGTAGTAAATCTACAAATATCATCATGGTATCTTTAAGTTTTGAAGCCATAACATTTGTTATTTAGCATGAATTTAATCAACATGAATCTTCTGACAAAGCAATACAATGACAGATGTTATCTGTGACCTTGTATTATTTTTTAAATTTAATTGGATTGTCTGAACATTTTTTGTCCATTTATGCATAAAACCTTTTAACAGCTGAAGAGGCAGAGAAGAAGAGATTAGAGGAGGAGAAGAAGAAAAAAGAAGAAGAAAAGAAAAAAGAGGCTGAAGAGAAAAGAATAAAGGCCTTGGAAAAGGCCAGGAGGTTACAGGAAGAATTAGAGGAAAAAATTAAGCTGAAACAAGAGATTCTAGAATCAGGTTATTAGGGTTTGACTAATCCTGTCATTTTTTTTTTTATTAATGTACCTCATGATACTATAAATTTAAAAACATACCCATGTGTAAAGTTGTGGTGGCACAGTGGCTAAAACGTTGGACTAACAACTCTCAGGGTGTGGGTTGGATTCTCATCATTAGATTGGATACAATGTCATGTCCTTTGGTCAAGGCACTTTACTTCCCTCCAAATGATATAACCATCAGATTGTTGCTGTGTCACAAACCAGTGAAAGTGAACAAACATACTTCTGTCATATAATAACAAGAGACCCCAGAATATAAATGCCAAATGATTAAGGGCCTGAATGGAATCTTTTCGTTTAATGGGGCATGGTTAGGACATTGTGTGCTGTGGGGTTTTTTGAGCATTTTGGCATTTTGGTCTTTCAGATCTGTTCATATAATGCTGCTCCTTTATCAAATGTAGTTGTTGTTACTAAGAATAAAAAAAACCTTTAAACAACTTCAAAATAGAATGCTCAACAGAATTTAGCCAAATTTGACAAATGATCCTTTCATAATGGCATTTCATTTGTTTTGGCCAATGATACCAAGCCACCATCAAATATGGCTGCAGTTACTAAAAATAGAAAAACATTGAAACAATCTCTTCTAAGAAGCTGCTCGGCAGAATTTTACCAGACTTGACAAAGCATTCTTTCATGAAGAGCTTTCAAAATTTTTACAGTTGATGCCCATCTGCCATCAAATATGGTAAAATTTACTAAGAAAAGAACAACAATAAACAACTTATTGAAAATTAGTAAACACACTTTTGAACAGATTTGTAAAAATGTTACCAGTCTTCCTTAAAATTAGACTGCTGTTACTTAAATATAAAAGCTGTTAATGGACTTCTGTTCAGAAAGCACTCAACACAATTTGACAAAATTTGATTGAATGAATCTGTTAGGTTTTCGCAAGTGATGCCATTCTGCCATCAAATATTGCAACCATTGGATAAAAGTTAAACAACTTTATCTAAAAAAATCTGCTCAACAGAATTTGAACAATTTTGACAGAAAGCATCAATCATAATGGCCTTTCATTACTGGATAAATGATGTTAATGTGTCAAATATTAATGAAGATCAAAAATAGAAAACCTTGAAACTCGTTTTCATGATATATGCATTAGGAGAAATTTCTACAGAAGAACTTGTACTGACCCAGATTTCTTGGTCAACTCCTTGCATTTGGTCGTTAGGCAGATGTGAGCTGGGTGAGCAATCTCAGGCCCAGATGACATGAATTCTTTTCTTTAGGGAAAAATTGCCTGCTAAAATCTTCTCCCTGGCAATGAGGAAATTAACGAGGTTTTTTTGGAAAGCAGAGAGTTTAAAATGTAGTTTACACCACATTCCTACACTGTGTCAGTTTTGTCAGATGAATTGCCTTGATACCAGAGCTTCTGTAGCTTTCTCACCTGTGACTTGAACCAATGTGAGCAGAGGTGAGATGGCAGTGATCAGTAAAGGTTTAGACCACTCACCCATCCTGGGCCCCTTGAGTGATACAATGTTAAGTCCACATTATAGTTCATTTATGTTCAATTCATTACGTTGCCAACAAGGTAAACAGAAACATTACCAGGTAATTTTTGCCCTCAGATGAATTGCTAAGATAGTGTTAAATCTTGGGGCTTACACTCAAGTAACAGGACCAGGTAAGACCAGACATGCATTCAGTTTTCCAAGATATAAATTTATTTCAGTAAAACATAAAATCAAACAAAGTGAAAGGCTTGAAAATAAACTACAGAGTATGAATATCTTCAATGTTATCCTAAATTGTACTGTCAGTGTCTCACTGATCCGGAAATTGTCCCAAGATATTCCAAATGAAGGGTGTAAAATACTTATTTGTTACCTTACTAGCACCACGGAATTATCGCAATTATTAATCCAATGTTTTTGCTTTAATGTAAACCCTCGAATGTAGAATATCACTGAAGTCCTTGATAGTTTCACTTAATCCAATAAAATTATTTAAATGTTCAAGTCCTTGAATAAATTCAAATAATCCATTGAATACTGACAGTTTAAATTAAAGATTTTCCACTCTGCTAAATTCAATGAACAAATAAATATATCCTTTCAGCAACTCTACAAAAGCTGCATATAATGGAAGAATGGAATATGTGGTGCATTATTCTCATCATATAGTTCCTAAATATGCACCAAATTAACAGAATGATTCATTAAAAGACTAAAGAACAATTAAATCGCATTATTCCCATTCAAAATACCTTGGTCATCAGCATTCTTTTTTTTATTATCCAATCAGCAGTTAAGGTGCTCGTGATATTTCCTCAGCACAAATGTTCTCCATAGAATCATGCTATGTTCACATGAGCTCCATTCAAATATAGCATGGCCAACATAGTATTTGATTTGACCTTACTGATCGGCCTTGGTTTGTGAATGAGATTCCTACAACGAAGTGTACATGTACTTCACAATAGTGCTAGCCAGCCACTGAATTAAAGAATTTAAAATATAACTGTCATAAACCCAAATAACTTAACTTAAAAACTATATTAAAAATTAAATAGATGATGCAATATTACACATATCAGTAACAATAGTAATGAAGTAAAACAGTGACTTATTTATATTGCCTTATCATTTGTTGTCACCAGGGGACACAATGTCAGGCCCAGGGGAAACTGTTCCGGCAGACACAGTGAATAAGGTGCCAGCTGTAGCTGAAGAAAAAGAAGCCCCAACAGACACCAAGGAGCCAACTGTAGTTGAAGAAAAAGAAACCTCAGCTGACACCAAGGAGCTAGAGGAGTCAGCAGGTACCTTTAATGAAATATGCAGAACTGTTGATTTTTGTATCCAGATATCTGTGTCTCAGATGCATGTTATTTGTTTGTTTTAATGTTGTTGATTATCCTTTCAAATAACCAACTGATAAAATGGGAAAAATATGAAGAACAAAATGTAATCCAACAAAATTACCCAAATTCATTCATGCATCAAGAAACCTGTATAACTTCAATAATTATTCTTGTTTATGGAATTTTCGATGAATCATTTATGGAGCAAACAAAATCAAACTGTCCTTTCTCCAAAATCCAAAATCAATATCATTATCAGAAGATGTTTCCATAAAGACAGCTATATTCATGTAATTAGTACAGAGATGGAGAGATATTACTGCACTGTTTACTGGTATTACCATCTACCATATATACTGATTTATAAGCCCAACTGCAAACTTCACAGACCCAGATCTGCCATTGTATAATGCACTGGCAGATCTGGGTCTGCAGTTTGTTAGGAATAATAAGTAGAACAACATAAACCCTGATTGGCCAGCACATATGGCAATTGCACATCAGTGTTTGTGTTGTTTGCAATAGGACTCGACTTATAAGTGAGTACATCTGGTAGTTCCATTTTTTATCCACTGCATACTTTAGACAATGACCTTATAAAGTCTTCTTCATAACCTTGCTTGTGGGATTCATAAAAAATGACTGACATTAAAAGCGAGGGCAGCTTATATTTTGGTATATTCCAACAAGGCTTATCAGAATATTGTAAATAGCAAAATTGGGGTATCTGTTGATGTGGTACCTGATTATAATTCAGATTAAATACATTAATTAGCAGTAACAAAGCGAATTTTCATAGGTTCCATATGATTACTGCATTATGTTATAGGGAGCTATCTTGAAAGACTTTTGTAAGCTTTGTTTTCTAAGGTTATCAAATTCACTGAAATTCTAACATTGCCATGTTACAGACACTCTGATACCAGGAAGTTTATATCAGCTTTTTTCTTCTACCTGTTGTGTCTGGATATTATTACCAAGAGAGATTGTTATGATTCTGGTGCAAACTTTGTATTTAGCTTTTCTCAGGGTAAAGAGTGACTTGTTTATACGGCACCAAATTAGTATTGATCAATTTCGATCAGAGTTTTGATATCCCAGGATGATGTCATGGTCTATGTAGATGTACAGCTTCCTTTTAAACTTGTTAATTTAATTAAAAATTTTAATTTATTATGAGGTGTTTAAGTAATTCAAAAACAGTCCAGCTGTTATTTTAGTTTAACTGTTATGACATCTGTTCTACAGAGCTGTTTGTTGAATCCAATTTAAATAAATGCCTGTTGATGCTCAATATAGTTTTTCACTAAGTGAAGGATATAATAATTACAACCACTCCAAAGCACATATTTTTGACTACTGGAAAATGATGTCTGCTTTATTTCAGATGATGTCAATGTCAAAATGTTCGTGAAAATTATTGACTCCCCTGCAGATCTACAGAACTTTTTAGAAGAAGCCATGAAAGAAATTGATGAGTTCAAGACAGACAACTCTGTATCAGAGACTACACCAACAATTGATAAGCCTCAAGAACTTGGGTCTGATAAAGAGAAAACCAAGTAAGAGCAGAAAACTTGGCTTGGTTTTTAAAACATGTCTGAATTTAGGGTACATACTCAACTCCTGTTTAATTTTCATAATAATGCAGTGGGAGAATGCAAAGATATTTCATGCTGCGCAAGACTTATGATGGGGTTGGGGGGATAGCTTCAGTCTACAAATGGTATTTTGGTCAAAATTCATAGATGCTATTCATTCTACAAATTACATTTGATTACAGAAACATAGATGTTATTATTTTACAAATTACATTTTGATTAAAGTGCATAAATGCTGTTCATTCTACAAATAACATTTGGTTAAAGTGCATAGATGCTATTCATTCTACAATGATATTTGGTCAAGGTGCATAGATGCTATTCATTCTACAAATGATATTTGGTTAAAGTGCATAGATGTTATTCACTCTACAAATTACATTTGGTTAAAGCTCAGAGATGCTATTCATTCTACAAATGATATTTGGTCAGTGTGCATAGATGCTACCCATTCTACAAATTACATTTGGTGGTCAAGGTACATAGATTGTATCCATTCTACAAATTACATTTGGGGGTCAAGGTACATAGATTGTATCCATTCCACAAATTACATTTGGTGGTCACTTTGCATAGATTGTATCCATTCTACAAATTACATTTGGTGGTCAAGGTGCATAGATGCTATCCATTCTACAAATTACATTTGGGGGTCAAGGTGCATAAATGCTATCCATTCTACAAATTACATTTGGGGGTCAAGGTGGATAGATGCTATCCATTCTACAAATTACATTTGGGGGTCAAGGTGCATAGATGCTATCCATTCTACAAATTACATTTGGGGGTCAAGGTGCATAGATGCTATCCATTCTACAAATTACGTTTGGGGGTCAAGGTGCATAGATGCTATCCATTCTACAAATTACGTTTGGTGGTCACTTTGCATAGATTGTATCCATTCTGCAAATTACATTTGGTGGTCAAGGTGCATAGATGCTATCCATTCTACAAATTACGTTTGGTGGTCACTTTGCATAGATTGTATCCATTCTACAAATTACATTTGGTGGTCAAGGTGCATAGATGCTATCCATTCTGCAAATTACATTTGGTGGTCAAGGTGCATAGATGCTATCCATTCTACAAATTACATTTGGTGGTCAAGGTGCATAGATGCTATCCATCTGCAAATTACATTTGGTGGTCACGGTGCATAGATGCTATCCATCTACAAATTACATTTGGTGGTCAAGGTGCATAGATGCTATCCATTCTACAAATTACATTTGGTCAAGGTGCATAGATGTTACTTATGCTCTTGGCTGTTAAGAGTTTTCTGGTTTTTGAATTGTTGTATTGTTATGTGTCTAGGCTCATACAAAAGTAACAAAGAAAAGAGTGAAGCCAACAAGCGTTGTAAAATTTAACAAAATAATTTATTTCCCTAGAAAAACAAGGTAAAAATATGAAAAAGCACTTGCAGTTTATGAATCAAATCCAAAAATTAATCCAATAATTAAAAATATAAGTCCTGTCACTAAAAGGTTCTAAGTGAATCAAAGTTCGAATTCCGATGAAGTTCCAAGGTGGATGGCGATGACATCTTCAATAACCTGTTTTGTGTTGTCGTGTGAACAGTTCCTTGTTGAATCACCAAGAATAATATTCCGGCTTTAGAATTCCAAATAAGTTTTAGTAAATGTCTTTGTCCAAGAATTCTGATGAGCACAAGTACTTTCCAGGGTAAATAAATTATTTTAAATAAAAACTTCAATTCATACTGGCACAACAAATATACCTTTGAGCCCGAAGGTATGAATTACGACTGACCAGAAATCACTATGAAACATCAGTCTTAACCCTAACTGAAGCGCAATTTAGAGCCCAGTGATGGGTCACTTGATCACTTCCTTTCAAGCGACGTAGTAACATTATATGTCGGCTGTTACGTCTGCCATAGTAACTGCACAAGTTGGGTATAAATCAGGGAATTCTTTTTCAATTGGATCGACTTTCTGATCCAATCAAGGCTTGTCAGTTACAAGTGGATTAACCACAACCTTGTCTCCAGCTAGATCGTTGCCTAGTAATAAATGAATGCCTTGAACGTGTAAAGAAGACACTATTCCGACTGCCACAGGTCCTGAAACTAAGTCTGATGACAAATTTCCACAATGAAGAGGAAAATTAACAAAGCTGCACTCTACTCCCTGAATAAGAACACTCTCATTAGAAGAAGACTTCTCAGAAAAAGGCAAAGTACCTGATAATAAAAGACTCTGAGAAGCTCCTGTATCCTATCCCTTCAAATTTTAATAGGGATAGGATTGGCCGAATCACCCAAGAGTGTTATAGAACCCTTCGACATGAATGGTTCATAATTCTCCATAATAAAATCAGACTGGGGTTTATTAGACTGAACAAATGTATTCTTTTCAATACATGACCGTGACCTTGACCTCTTAGAAATAAGAGCCTTTGGGATAGGTCTATCTTGATTCTGATGCTTATATTTCAGTTTGAAGCAATCAGAAATAACGTGTCCTTTCTTCTTGCAATAGGTACACGTAGGAAGAGACAAGGATTTTGAATCAAGCTTATCAGAAGCTTGATTTTTAAAAGTTGTACCAGATTGAGTTTTAGAAGGGCTTGTATTAGGCTGAAATACTTTTTTACCAGTAGACTGCTGAATGAAAGACTTGCCTACAACAGGAACTTTATGAGTTAAGAAATACTCATCAGCAGCACGAGGAGCATTTTCCAAGGTTTCGGTCATATGCTCATCAAGATAAGTCTTAATGTCACTATGGACACAGTTCTTGAACTCTTCAAGCAATACAAGTTGTTTGAGACTTTCATAATCTTGATCAACTTTCTTGGCTAAGCACCATCTATCAAATAACTGCTCTTTTTCTCTTGCAAATTCGACATGAGTTTGTCCATCTTTTTTTTATAGTTCCTAAATTTTTTCCGATAAGCCTCAGGGACTAACTCATAACCCTTTAAGATGCATTCCTTAATCAGATCATAGTCAGTACTTTGTTGAACTGACAAGTATCACTATTACTGGAAAGTAAGTATCACTAGCATTACCAATAAATACACATTGTAGTAATTGAGTCCAGTACTCCGTGGCCATTTAAAATTTTCAGCAACTTTTTCAAAGCGAAGAAAATATTTGTCTACTTCTTTTTCTTTGAAAGGGGGCACTAACCAGATATTCTTTGTAATATCAAAACTTGAATTTATGTGGAGTGGGAATGTGGATTTCACTTGCCAGCTCTATTTGCTTTATTCTAAATTGATATTCCCTCACTTCCTCTCTCTTTGCATTTGCACCTCTCTCTCTCTCTCTCTCTCTCTCTCTCTCTCTCTCTCGTGTTTCTCTGATTGTAATTGCATTTGCATCTGTTTCTCTTCTTTCTGTAAATGCATTTGTTCTTTCTGTAACTGCGTAACTGCATTTGTCTATCTTTCTCTCTTTCTTCCTTATCTACTTGCATTTGTTTATCTTTTTCTCTCTCTCTCTCTCTCTCTCTCTCTCTCAAATTGCAACTGCATTTGTTTTTCTTTTTTTTTGGAAATACATTTGTTCTTTTTCTTTCTCTAATTGCAACTGCGTTTGTTTCTCTCTCCTCTTTTTCAAATTGCAACTGTATTTGTTTTTCTTCTTTCTAAAGTTCAAGCTTCCTTAACTCTAATTCCATCTTGTATTTTAATTTCAGTTCCTTTACTTTTTTGTCAAAGTCTGATACAGACTTACTGATCGAAACCAAAACACTTTTATCCAAAACATTCTTTTCTACCAAATACTGGATCAAAATGTTTTTTATTTCTTGATTCGTTAAAGAAGTTTTTGCCTCAGAAAGATCGTATTTTCTGGCAAGTTCAAGCAATTCATCTTTTTTCAAACAATCCAACTGCTCCTGAGTAGGATTTGAAAGAAAGGTCTCCACTTTTGATGACATTGTGAAAAAGCCTGTTGATTTCACTAAAGATTTCAAACAAAATGTGAAATAATACTTGGGATTTAAAAATTTCTCAAAACTAGGGGAATTTAAATTTCAAGAAACAATTTTCTGAAATATTTTGGCCAAAATTCATATATCCCAAGGACGAAGCCCCAATTTTCTTTGTTACATGTCTAGGCTCGTGCCAAAAGTAACAAAGAAAAGAGTGAAGCCAAAAAGCTTTGTAAAATTTAATAAAATAATTTATTTCCCTAGAAAAACAAGGTAAAAATATGAAAAAGGACTTACAGTTTATGAATCAAATCCAAAAATTAATCCAATAATTAAAAATATAAGTCCTGTCACTAAAAGGTTCTGAGTGAATCAAAGTTCGAATCCCGATGAAGTTCCAAGATGGAAGGCGATGACATCTTCGATAACCTGTTTTGTGTTGTCGTGTGAACAGTTCCTTGTTGAATCATCAAGAATAATATTCCGGCTTTAGAATTCCGAATAATTTTTAATGTCTTTGTCCAAGAATTCTGATGAGCACAAGTATTTTCCAGGGTAAATAAATTATTTTAAATAAAAATTTCAATTCAAACTGGCAACAACAAATATACCTTTGAGCCCGAAGGTATGAATTACAACTGACCAGAAATCACTATGAAACGTCAGTCTTAACCCTAACTGAAACACAATTTAGAGCCCCGTGATGGGTCACTTGATCAATTCCTTTCAAGCGACGTAGTAACATTATATGCCGGCTGTCATGTCCGCCATGGACGAATTTGATTGTACTGAATGAATCTTACTATAAGATTCAATAATAAAAAAAATAAAAAGTTGTTTACTACAGAGCTGAAACTGGCTCTGAATCTAGGTCACCAAAAGATACAATGTTTCTATGAATGCTTGTTTATCAGGTTTAACAGAACTGAACTGAATTTTCTGGAAAAATGTCAAATCCAGTGAATAAAGTGATCATTACAAGAACATGTAATAAAATTTTTAAAAAATAATAAAAAAGAAATTTAAAACTAACACACAAGTAATTAAATTACATATACATAACACTATTTCAATATTGCATACTGTTGATGACATTGATGTCATCAGCTGTGTGTTGTGTTATTTATAGCATGTGACTTTACATATAAATGCAGATTTGCCTAACAAACTTCATTTTTCTTCCCAAAGTCCTTTTTTTATGCTTAATTGTGCTAACAATTAATGTTTCAGATGTTCATCAAGTAAAAAAAAAAATTTGAAAAATTGCTGAAATGAGCTGAAAATCTGAACAGATACTTTTTATATGAATACAAGTATGCCTAAAAAGTTCCATGTTCTAAAAGGGACAGTAGCTTACCCATAGCTTTCTATTTCATGCTGATAAAGTTCACTGTCCATTTGATGTGCATACATCCTCCATTAGAGTGAAGAATTGTCAGTATGATGCAATTTCTCAAGCAACTCTCTTGGTTCTTGGTATGTTATGTGCAAAACAAGCACAGATAATTCACCATTTTCAAGGATGTTGATGTGATCACACATGTGCCATATTCACCCCTCAAAAAATGCCTTTAGCAGTGTTTTTTTTTTTAACTGCAATTGCAGCCTGGCCTCTAAAATAATTTATCTCTAATGGTGTTACATTATCCATTTGTTATTTTTCCATATCTTTACATGGTAATCTTTTCCCTTTGGTTTTAGTTCCTTCAGGGACTTGGGGTTACTTCATGTACACCCGCAACAGTTGGAGACACTTTCAAAATCATTTTATATCTAGGTACTGGTAAGTCATTGTATGCAAGGAATAATGACAGCTTGCTCACTAGATGCTGCATGTTCTTCAGTCTAGATTGACACCGCAGGAACCAAATTGTATATGATAGCTGTACTGGATATTTGATTCAGTGCGTTGAATTTTTTCACATTGCTATTGCATGTATGTATACTTCATTATTCAATAAAAGTTGTATAAAACACTGAGAACTCTCTTTCTTACATGGAAAAAGAACTTGTAAATTTATACTACTGTTTACTGCATCTATGGAGAACACAGGGTGTACTCCTTACACGGTACATACAAACAAGGTGAGTTATATGTGACATTATAAATATTTAATTTATTTACTGTATAAAGGAGTAGTCTCAACACAGCCTTTCGGAAAGTGTAGCCACAAGGAGTCTTCCTGGGACATTCACCCAGACTGTATTAAATGTTCCAGATGTACAAGAAAAAATCGTTGTACATTTTGTAAATCACAGTCTGCAGAAAGCTGGGATCTTGCTGACTCCAGCTGCACTTAACAGAGAAAGAAGAAGCTTCATTCTCGTTCTTCATCAGAATTTTCTGGCTTCTTTGTTCCTGAAAACAAGGGATCTTCTGGCTGGAATACCACTCCCAGCACGTTGCTACCTCCCATTGTTAAGGAGATACAGCAACCATGTATGAGTGTGTTGCTGCCTTCCATGGAGGAGATGTGCCGCTCATCCCATAGCATGTCACTGCCTCCCATTGTGGAGTGGATGCACCGCTCACCTCATAGTGTATCGCTGCCTCCTATAGTGGAGGATATGCACCACTCGTCTTGTGGCATGTCGCTGCCTCGCATTGAGGAGATGCACTGCCTGTATCATAGTGTCGCTGCCTCCCTTGGAGGAGAAGATGCACCATCACCACCCTGTCAGTGGTAGTGTGTTGCACCCTCCCATTGAGAGGGATCAGCACCACGCTTTGATAGTGATGCATCAGTTGACCATCACACTATGGCATCACATTATAGTGATAGGGTTCGGACCAAGTTCCCCCCACTCCACCCTCTACCTTCTCATGATGAACATTGGGAGTCTAAATAGTGGGCTCAGACTAGGTCAGGGGATCAGATCGGTATCGCCCCCATTCTTATTATCCCAGTGGATCCCAATGGGATGTGGGGGCCTCCACCTCAGGGGCCTGGGTCATGTATGCCCCCTAGGGCTTTTGGATCTTGCCCTCATAACAGGTGATACTGTGGCTTGTGTCCTGCTATCACCTCATCACCAGGTGGAAACCATTCAGAAGGCTTGAGGCCTCACTTCTTCCAGGCCTGACAGACATTCTCACCTCTCTCCAGCTCATGCCATTCCCTCAGCCCCTACTCACCATGTGCAGTGCAGGACGTAGCAAAGAATGTTTCTATACCCTCTTCACCTCCTAGGGACTTAGTGATGCCCTCAGCCTCTCCAGCTCAGTGTCCTCAATGATGTTATCTCCATTTTGGTAGATTCTAATGAGTTCAGCATGGAGGAAGCTCAAGTGACACCTGCTCTTACACCCACTCCTTCATCCTTGTTAGACATGAATTAGGAGGTATGGTCTTTTGTCATGGCAATAAATGAAGTCTATTGCCTCTTATTCACTGACTTGTGCCCAAAACCTGCCACACAGTCCAAAAAGATCCTTTCCCATCTGGAAAATATCTAGGGGGCTCAACCTCAACCAGACTTCCTCAGTCTTCTACAATTGAGGAAACAGGTTTTCAGCAGGACAAAATATTAATCGACAACGTGGAGGGTGACCCTTTAACTTCTCAGTGTTGCGACCTTTGGACTCCTCTAGCAGCTATTGGGTACATTCCCCGAAGTGGCCCACAAAACCTCCACAACTTGATGCTGGTACAACCAAGGGGGGTATTTTAAGTGGAACCTGGGCACACCTTTCCATAAAAGACATTGAAGCTATGGAACAGAAAGTCTGATTACTTGTTATCATAGCTTCACATGCCTACCTCTCCTCATCTGCTTCTTTTAATACACCGAGAGAAGCATCCTTTAACCCAGTCACCCTTCAACATGTGCTTGAAGCTGTGGCCAAGACATCTCAGCACTTTCTGTGTTTCTATGGCTTTGTTGGCAGAACTTCTTCATATCTCCAGTGTTGTTGATTTGGACTCCTCAGAGGTATGACTTGATCACAGTAAAGACATCCGTAGGGCTGCTCCGCTTGGCATTTTAAAACTTGTTGGATCATCAACATAGATCCTTCATAACCACTCCAGGCCCATCGCAATTGACCAGGAAGCATGTAAATGTGAATCACCCTCAAGGGCCCTTGGCCAATGTTCTTCAAGCATACACAGCCATAGTCTAATACTCAGCCTCAAAATGGACCTCCTCCTCCTCCTCCTCCTCCTCCTCCTCCTCTGTCTGGCTCCCAGAAACCAAAAAATAGACATGCCTGATGAACCTGAAAAGGAAAGAGACAGTTTTCACAGCCCTTTCATTTCCCAAAGGAGGGGTGGGGGACAGCTATGGACTTGAGCCCTCTTGTGCCACACATCCCTCTCCAAGGCATTCCCATCGGAGCTCACATAGGCCCCTTTTCTGAGTCCTGGTCAAGCATCATAGATGATGGTTGGGTCCTTTCAATAGTGTACGAGCGGTACTGTCTCCTGTTTTGGGAACTACCTCCTCTAACCAAGGCCCCGATCTTTCTTCACCAACCCAGTCTGGTGAAACTGAGGGAAAAGTGCACATCCTTTTACAGAAAGGGGCAGTCGAGAGGGTCCTGAACAATCTACAGGAACTATGTATGGATCCAGTCTGAAACATTCCTCAACATACACAACCTAGAAATAAAGGCTGTATACCTAGCGTTGAAAGGGTGCATTGACAGAATAAGGACCAAGAGAGCTTCTGCGTCCAAGCTCTTTGGTGTCAGGTGGAGAATCTTCTGTGATTGGTGCAGTAGAAAACGTGTTGAACCTAGCTGTCCCTCTATAACTTCTGTTGCTGATTTCCTTTTGTTTCTCTTTGAGAACAAAAAATGCTCTATATCCACTATCAAGTTTTACAGCGCTGCCATTTCTAACACACTCAAATTCTCTCAAGGGCATGATAATTGGTTTGGATTTGCACCTTGCTGATCTTACTAAGTATTTTGAGCTGCAGAGACTTGTGTTTTATGGTCATTAACCAAAACCCCTATGAACCATTGAGTGAGGCTTCTTTTCAGGACCTCACACTCAAGATTGTGTTTCTACTTGCCCTCGCCTCAGTGACAATGAAGTGAGATTCATGCCTTATCTATTGACACTGGCTGTCTCATGTTTCATGGGAATTATGATTCAGTTTCCCTCCTTTGTGATGATGTATGCACATCAAACGGAAGGTGCATTGTTTGGGGCTCAAAAAAGAAATCTAAATAATATCTATGGGTAAATATTGTATAATTAATATTAGTTTTACCCCCAAAAATCTATATGTCTGTGTCATGTGATCTTTGCTTAGTTTTGCTGACATGGTATAAAACAAGTCTTTTGTTTGTTCAGCTGACAATTCCTAACAAACCACATGGACCCAGATCTGCTTGCACATTGTGTGACATCAGATCTGGGTCTGTGCAGTTTTCAGTTTTACTCAATTTCTAAGCAAGTATATATGACAGAAATTTTGTAAACCATGCACTTTTATTGTAATCATTCACATGGAAGATAAAAAGCAGCATTTGATCTGCCAAAAATATAACAATGAATTGATGTTATTTGAACCTCTTTAACAAAATATTTTGAAAATGTTTGATAAGATCAGTTTTTAGTTTGTACAAAATTATTGCTTTTATTAATCATGTTACTACTAATGTACAAAAAAAATTGATGATACATTAGTACTATTTATGCTTAAAGAGTTTTTTTTCATTTTTTTAGACTTTTTCATAAGAAATCACAATTTACGTGTTGGAAGATACAAAACATCTTCTCACTCAAGACATACTGGTTTTTAGCTCACTTGGTCATAACATCAAGTAAGCTTGTGGTTTCTGCATTTTATTAACATTTTGGGTATAGAACATTTCATGAAATAGATAGCAAACTCAAATTTCCAACTTTTTAAAATATTTTTCTCATCAGCACTATGTTTGCAAGTTTTCAACAAATTTGAGAGCTTTTGTTTCTTTAGCTATTACTGTCTACACTTTTAAACAAATTCAGAATGTGATATGAATAAAGTATTTAAAAATTACTCTGGGTATAGCCCAAATAAAAATTGGGCAGACTTATTTGGAGCTGCTTTAAAAAATCTACATGTCTGCTCTATAGTATGTGTGTATATTTATCTCCCTTGTTTTGTTTTTCCAAAGTGTAAGTGACATAATTTTTACATTAATAAGAGTAAAAGTTTCCTTATTACCTTCTTTTTTTCAGAGCTAATTACATTTCAATAATAATAATAATAATAATTTCATAATAATTCTCATTATCATTATTATTATTGTTATTATTATTATTATTATTATTATTATTATTATTATTATTATTATCATTATTATTATTAAACTCTTAGATCTTAGTAGCCTGGAACGCTGTATTATCGCAGTACATAATGTTGTTATCGGTACACAATAAACCGATCTGTTATTGCTGCATTGTTACAAACTGTAAAGTTTCTCTGATTTTCCCTCTATCTATTTCTATAAAAGATATTGGTCAATCCAATTGCATTAATGTAAATAAAACCGCATATGGCGGCTGACCCAGATTACCGTACCATGGGGGAACAACTCTATATTATCGCAGTATTTACCTAAATTATGTATGGTAGCATGCACATATTATAATAAACACAAATTTCAACTTGGTGATAAGATGTAACGTCCACGCTTGCACTGGCTGAATATTTTCACCAAAATAAAGGATCCAATGACTAAACTGAATACACTAATGTCAGTTAAGTTGAAATCCATGATAAAACAGTAGTAAAAGAATATGTATCACTTTGTCTGAATTAAGTGCAATGTGGGCAGAGAAATCTCTCTCTCTCTCTCTCTCTATATATATATATATATATATATATATATATATATATATATATATATATATATATATATACAAATAAATCTATTATTAATATTATTATTGTTGAAATATTACTAATTTTAAAAGTAGTTTAACTATTATTGCTTTCCTATTTATGTTGGGTAAGTAGGCTCAGCAGCAGCATTTTGTCAATTTGGGTCCATAATGGCTATCATGAAATCAAATTACAACCTTAACCTTGTAATGACATGTATGTCACTATTAGGATATGACCTATAATCATCAAACATCAGACGATACACTGAATATATTTCATAATCAAATCCAATGCAGGTATAGCAAGTTTGACTGGAGTTTTGTATACGGTGATCAACGTAATTGCATGCACTTTACAAAAAAGTGATGTTCATTCTTTTTCATTGTAAACTTATAAAAATGTTGACATTTTAGAGGAAATTGCTCTATAAGATATTTGCGTCCTTACTGGCTACAGCTTTACATACGTAAACAACCGCTAGACGACGCGTGTCCAAAATTAATCGGAAAATTCCGTTTGCCGCAATAATATAGAGCCCGCGATAATATAGCGTTGGACTATAGCTAATGTTAGTAACTAATATAATAATATACCATAGATAAACATGATTAAAATTCATAATAAATATTCCATTGATAAAAGTGATTAAAATTCATAATAACTTTCATATATTGACATAATTATGTAAAGAAATAAAGGAAAATTCAACATTTCTGTCAGGGCTATTGTCTTGTGGGAAATCGAAATCGCAAATGTATGAAACTTCCTTTCCCAATGATGACTTATTGTCCATGCTTCATTATATTTTGTATTATGACTAGAATCACATTTCTGGATCAACACCATCTGGGAGCATCAAATTGTCAACCTTCACTTGCATACTGACAATTGGAGTTGGGTATCATGAAACATTTTGTACCACAGTATTTTTTAACATATCACGATGCATACCATGGTATACCGCAATTATATTAGGGACAGACAATTTAATGTTCAAGGACGGGCCTGACACCTTTTATTTTTCAAATTTATTTCTGTCAGTATCTGGAAAAAGTATCTTCCTTGATATATAGCAAAATAAAACCATGTTATATCCGTTGTATTATTTGATGAAGAAATTATCCAGAAATAAAAAAAGTATCAGCTCAAAAGAAAAGGCAGCCCGCCCCACCCTACCCCTGAAAATTAAATGTTCAGTACCTTATAGTGGATGAATTTACTATGTGTATGATAATTGTTGTATGAGTTGTAATCTAAAAACTTTAATGAAAGTGGGATGATTATACTTACACTTTACCTGGCACCCTGTGAAAGACATTGTGCAGACATTAGAGGGCTAGTTGATAAGAATAGGTAGTGTCGAGGGTGAAGCCTACAAATTACTTGCCACTCTATAACTATTATAGGCAAGGAAACTTTGAGGGGGATGGCAAAATCCAGGCAAGATATTGATCAAAAAGGGCCAATAAACAAAAATCACACTTACTCAGCAAATGACAAAATATTTAGTGTACTTGAGAAATGATGTAGAATTCAAACAGAACACACTGGTCTCTCCTGGGAATCTGAGGATTAATTGCTGTACTACAGAGGAATACATGTATTTAACACAACAGCATCCACTAGTAAATAGCTAAACAATGAAATGATTTTTTTTTCTTGCTTTACTCCAAATTACTAGGGAATTTCCATACATACAAACAGATTGAGTATTACACAAGTGTAAGTATTAATACCATTGACATATTCTGTAGAAACATATAGAAATTGGTAGATTGACAGATTGTGAGCCAAGTCTGAATCGACAACACTCATTCTTTGCTCTGTCTGCTTTTAGAGAGGCTGTAACTTCAGATTCTAACAAGAAGGACATGAAAGATAAAGACATTGTGGATGAGGAGCGGATGATAGAAGAAGAGGAGGAGGAAGAAGAAAAGGACTTCAAAGAGTTTAGTTTAGGTACATATTTGTCACTAGTACATGAAGTTACTATATAGTCCCTGCAAGAATATTTAACTTTTTGTTGGCACATGAATTTACTATATAGACACATGCGAAGGACTTAGTTTTATTGTCAGCACATGAATTTACTATATAGATCATGCAAGTATATAGGGAACCTAATCATTTGTTATAAGATCAGTATCCAACTAAATAAGCACTTTTTAAATACCTATCATCAAATCAAAAATAGAATTTGGAAAATAGATCCAGCTGCTGGTGCTGGACTGGATTTATATTTTTATGAACCGCTCCAGTGGCCTAGTGGTTAGAGCATCCGCCTCGGATGTGGGAGGTCATGGGTTCAATCCCTGGCCAAGTCATACCAAAGACTGACAAAAATGGCACTAACAGCTGCCTCGCTTGGCGCTCAGCATTAAGAGGTTAGTGTTAGGACTGGTCGGCCTGGTGTTAGGATAATGTGACTGGGTGGGACATCATGCTACATGTCTGCGGCATGATGCCCCAGTGCTAAATATCACTATAAACTGCCACACTGCAGACATTGTAGCGATATGACTGAAAAATTGTTAAAGCTACGTTAAAAATTCAAATCAAATCACAACACATATTTTTATGTTTTCCCTGTAATGCTTGCTGCAAAAATCAGGACAGAGCAGTCACAATGTCAGTCCATTCATCTGGTGTCAACTTTTGGGGAAATATTTACCTCACCAGGCTGTTATTTGCGCTTATGGTATGGTCCTTTGACCATCATGTGTCATGCAGTATCTATCTACACTTGCATGTTCTCCAAAGCTGCTCAACAGATATCAACCAGATTTCACAAGTGGCATTCTGACGTTGGTATCTTGCATATCATTGCAAACAATGCTAATCTGCTGTCAGATATGATCAGCATTATTAGAAATAGAAAAACTTAAAAGTCTTTATTTCAGAAACTACTGAATATAATTTGACCTAATTGTAAAAAAAGGAGATTTCATGTTTGTAAATGTGGTGTCAATATGTGTGGCTTACATTTTTATCAATCTAGACACCTTAAAATGATTTTTTTTAACAATAGGCACTAGACCAAATTTTAATAAATCTGACAGAAAAATTGCCGGCATAAAGGTCTTTCAGTTTTATACAAATTATACCAATCCACCATCAGATATTGTCACTGTTGTTAAAACTACAAATCCTTTAAAGGGCTTCTTACCAGAAGCTGCTTGACAGAATTCGACCAAATTTGATAGTATTCTTCCATAGAAGGATTTTAAATTTGTTCAGATGATGTGATCATGTGACATCACAGAATCGTGCATTCATGTAATATCTCGGACCCAAGAATTGTCTAGCAGATGAGAAAACTATGAACTACAAACTCCCATAACTTGTTTATTTTAATGCTTTGATTGTTTTCAGTTTTTAACACCTGCCATAAATTGGAGCTTTTCATGTTGTGATTTTATTCATCTATCCATCTGTCTGTACAATGGTTTGTTCCCTATTTAATATTTGAACATTGACTCGAGATCTTCAAAATCTACCATTATCAGACCTTGTAAATAGCTTACATTCGGGGTGAGTAAAAAGCTATGGTTAGGGGGTCAAAAGATCAGTGGTTAAGATCACAAATGAGTTTGAAAAAAAAAGATGAATTGTTTTTGCACACTAACACTAGTTGAATAGTCTAACACTAGTTGAATAGTCTAACACTAGTTGAATATTCTAAAACCTGAACTAAACATTAGAATGCAGTAGAAGTCTGTTGAGCTGGTGGCCAAAAGTTTAATGGTCATGGTCGCTGGCTGATAAGTGAACAATAGTTTCTACACAAAAATTTCAGATCTCAACCACATATCGAACCAAAGTTTATGGTTAATTTACACCGTAGGCAAAAATAAAGCCTATTGATTTTGGAGCCCAAATATCAAAGGTCATGGTCATAGACTGAAAGAAAAAATGGTTTTTTTTTCCATAATAACTTGCTACTTTTGCATCATAACTTGTTGCATGCCTTGACCAAAGTGGAAGTACTGTACTCAGGTGTGAAAGAGGTTCATTGAGTTGGGGGTCAAAAGGCCAAAGATAAAGGTCATTGTGACTGAAAGAAACATGGGTTTTGGATGGCAACCATCTTGTAAATCTTTCTGTTGCTACTCCTCCTGAATGGAAAGTCATATTCTCATGGGTTTTTTCACTAGATGACATCTCATGATATCTGGTTGGTCCTAATTGAAAATGGTGCCACCCAGCCATTGAAGATACCCTCCACAGTGGCTATCTTGGAAACCTTATATTGCTACTCCACCTGAATGGTTAGTTGTATCAGCGTGGTTTTTTTTCACTGAAATACTTCTATGATATCCGGTTGTTCCTAAAAATAGGATGGCACCATACTGGTTACTAATATGGCCACCATAGCAGTTATCTTAAAAATCTTGTTATTGTTACCTCCTGAATGGAAATTCATATCAGCAGAGGGTTTTCACTGGAAGTCTACTTATGGTGTCAACTTGAACTTAAATAAAAATTGTGCCTATCTGATATTCAAAATGGCTACCACAGCGACCATGGTCAAAATCATAATGCTGCTTCTCCTAGACGTAAAGTCACATGGACAGTTTTCAAGAGAAGACTTCTTATGATGTCTCCTTGGTACTGAATGGTGCCAATCTGACCTCAAATATGGATGCCACAATAAACATACACAAAATCTTGTCACAAATTCTCCTGAATGGATGATCATATCAGCATGGGGTTTCACCAAAAGTCTTGGCTCGAAAATGGTGTTGATCTTACATATAATGTTTCTAATTTGAAAATCTTATTGGTCAAGAATATGAGAGATGGTTTCAGCGCTCAGGAATTAAAAAGAAGATATGGCCTTGCCTCGAATTCCTGAAATTCTTTTCAAACAGAAGAGCATCAGTCCTGTTAAGAGACTCTTGCTTTAAAGTAAAAATAATGTGAACAAAAAAGGCATAAAGTAAGATGATAGAAAATGATCATTGTTTATGTTATTCAAAACATTAACCTTAAAGACATTTTCACTACATTGTGTGTAATATAAATACGTTTTTACTTGATATGAATGTCTGGTGACATTAGATGTAGTTTCTGTTGTAATCCTTTTTCTAGAGTTACAGAAGCTGAAGGAGAAATACCAGAGACATAAGAGAAAACTGCCAAAAATGACATCCAGGGTGAAGAAGGCCATGGAGGAGCAGTTTGAAGACATTGTTAAAGAGGTTAGTCATCTTGCTGTACTAAAACATGTCTGATGTATAAATCGGTTGACTCGGACAGTAACGATGATTTGCAACATCTGATGGCTTCTATTTATTACCAGTGCATAATATGTGCAGTCTAGAACAATATGCAGCATTAATAGCAAAATTTGCTGTCTCCTGAATTTTCCTGGGCAATTTTTTGGAAACCAACACTAAACTATAGGCATGCTTGTCCAAGAAATGGTATAAAATGTTAACCCCATAAACAAACATGACTTGTACAAAATTGGTCTGTGAATATTTCTTTTGCTTCATTGCTTATTTCTCATATTTCCTTTCTGCGTTAAATATGCCTGAAGGTGTGGGTAAATGTGGCAATAAAAAGGCTGCTTAAGATGTGGGTATATGTGGCAGTTAAAAGGCTGCTGAAGACAAACGTGGTAATGAAATGGCTGCTCAAGGTAAACACCCACCTTTTTAGCATGTATTGCATATGTGTACACACCTATGGTTGTCATGTTTGTTGCCTTTGGCCTGTTCAGGTATGGGACTTTACAGAAAGTCAATGATTATAGGGTCTGGAAGAAGGGACCTGCTTCTACCTCTTCATCAGCTGAAGACCCCTGCTATTCCCAGAGTGGATCTATGGTACTTAAAGATTTAAATAAGTTGCCATTCCCTGAAAGGGAGGAGTCCATAGCTCTTTCCACCATACATATGAAAACCACCCTGTTCTGCTACAACAGGATCACTCTGGACTTCCCACTGAAGGGAAGTTGCTAGCACCTAGTAGTGAGTCCAGTCCCATCTTTCTGATGATAGAGAAGTGTGCTTTTCTCAATCTAATACACCTGTTTTTAAATCAAAGGGAATTGTTCATTGGAGTTGATTCTCTGAATGGAGACTTCTCAGTAGGGACTACATCATTTGACTAGTCATAACCAGGCACTGGGCACTGAGTCACAAGTCACCAAAAAGTCTGTCAAGTGGCATTCACTGATTGTCTGGCACTGGTCACCAGGCATTGGGTAATATGTCAAGGGACAATAATCAAAGGTCTGCTACCAGTCACCAGGCATTGGGTAATATGTCAAGGGACAGTAATCAAAGGTCTACTGCCAGTCACCAGGCATTGGGTAATATGTCAAGGGACAGTAATCAAAGGTCTACTACCAGTCACCAGGCATTGGGTAATATGTCAAGGGACAGTAATCAAAGGTCTACTACCAGTCACCAGGCATTGGGTAATATGTCAAGGGACAGTAATCAAAGGTCTACTACCAGTCACCAGTTAACCAGGCACTCTACACCAACAAATGTGTCAAGTGACAGTCTCATTAGTTTGTTGCTGGGCACCAAGTGACAATCACCACACACTGATCACCAGTTATAGCGACTGATTCCAGTCACCTGTTATCTGTCACCAAGCACTGAGCACCAGTCTTGAGACAGCTGGGACATGTGACTGTCTCCCCATTAAGTCTTGTGGCTGGGAACTGCAGGCTTATACACAAGTTAATATTGCCTCTGATGCCAATCTTTTCTCACTGCCTCCTTTCAGTCTATTGAAAAATAATTATTTTTGTCTACAGCTGCATTGCAGAGATTGTCGGAGGCCATTGCCAAGACATTTAGATGACCACTTTCAATGTCCATGATGCTGTTTGCAAAGCTTCTTCACTTCCATAGGGATGCCATTTTGGAGACCTCAAAGGATTTACAGGGGTACAGCAAAAGCCTTATTTCAGGCCACTGTCCTTGATAAAGAGACATTATTTGGAGGGCTAATCCCAACATTGGCCTTAAAAAACTTTTAGGATCAGCAAAATCAGTCTTTCTTCAGGGTTCCAGAACTGGTTAAATTTGCAAAGAAATGATCTCATCCAAGAAGGTCCATAGTTCCCCATCCTAAATATTGTAACCAGAAGAATCCACAGAACCATCAGACACTGTATGAAACTTTCCATGCTTCCTTTCTAATGATGAGATGACCAGAGGGTTCAGGGGAGGAAGTCGACAGACCCCTTCTTCTTCCTTAAGGAAGAAGGCAATCATAACTCTGGAGCCACATCATCTCTTGCCAAATCCCTCTCAGTGCTCCAGTATATACTAAATTGAGCCTTTTTTAGAGGCTTGGTTAAACCTCACAGTGCATATGTCCTTCCCAAAATAAAGAATAGATCACTTCCAGGACCCTCCATTTGTTTCATAGACCCAATTTAGTTATAGCTGCCCCAGCTGGTATCTCTACAGGAAGAGGTGTACACTCTTCTAAGATGAGACACAATAGAGAGGTTGACAAACATACAAAGTTTGTGATTTTATTCCCATCATCTTCATAGCTTTAAAGAAGGTGAAACATTTTGACTCGTTATTAATCTTTTCCCAATGAACATATTTCTTTTGAATGAACAATTTAAAATGAAGACCTCACCCAGAGTCAGGAATGCCATGAGGCCAAATGACTAGGCAGTCTCCATAGGTCTTTGGAATGTCTATATTTACATCCCTTTCTTTAGGAAATTCCTGTAGTTTTACCTGGAACAGGATCTCACAATTTTAGACTCTTCCTTTCAGTCTAGCTTCCTCTTCCAGAGCCTTCAAAAGATTGATGGGTGTAATAGGAGGTCTTTAAGGGTCCACATCAGTAACTGGTTGGTGCACCTCATCAGTAACTGGTTGGTGCACCACATCCTCAGACATGCACTTCTGACAGATGTGTCTCTCTGTTGTGAGACAGTGACACATCAAGGCTTAATCCCCAATCAGGGTGGCCTAGTTGTTAGAGCGTACACCTCAGATGCGGGAGGTCGCGTGTTCAAACCCAGGCCGAGTCATACCAAAGACTTATAAAAATGGTACTAGCAGCTACCTCGCTAGGTGCTCATCATTAAGAGGTTAGTGGTAGGACTGGTTGGCCTGGTGTCAGGATAATGTAACTGGGTGGGACATGATGCTACATGTCTGTGGCATGATGCCCCAGTGGTAGACATCACTATAAACTGTCACACTGCAGACATCCTAGCGATATGACTAAATAATTTTAAAACTACGTTAAAACTCCAAATCACACACACACACACACACACACACACACACACACACACACACACACACACACACACACACACACACACACACACACACACACACACACACAATCCCCAATCAGGGGAAGTTGTATCTTGTCCCTTCTTAGAATTTTTTTTTTTAAATTATCAAGGGACGGTCTGCTCCTGGCAGAATATAACAACTTCCTCTCACAGGAAGAATGGATGAAAAGACTTCATTACATAAATAAAATAAGTTTTACCCAAAAACTAAATGTTAATTTTCCATATACGCTTTTTTAAATTTAATGTAAGTCTGTGTTTTTTATCATAATTTCTGCCCATGTTAAAAACATAACCATCATTCCACAAACTGTATGCTGCTAATAAGTAAAATATACACATGGAACCAAAAATCTCTTTTGGCTGCCAGTAATATGGGTTTTAAGTGTAAGGTAATAATTTTATTGTCTCACCTGCTTTAGCATTGGCGAAACCTTGGGTATCACTTATTCCATCAGTTGTGTCAGCCTTGGCATCAACACTTGTTAAGATTTAGTTATAGGTTATAAATTTTTATAAGTTGCAAACTCTGGGAGGGATAAGCTATCATACCTGAACTGTTTGATCAGGAAGCTCTGTCCTTTCATATCCATGCACCCTGCTCTTCTTGTGACTGTCAGACAATGTCAAGGTTAGTATAATTTGAATGAGGAAACATAACTGCATCAGCCCGAGGAGCAAGGAAAATATTGGTTGAGAAACTAGGATTGAACAAATGTTACCTTTTTGAGAGTATTTTGGTTATGTGAGGTTTTGGTCTGTTTAGGTTTTTGCTGCATTTGGTTTCATGATTACTGAAGATTTATTGCAAATATTTAGCATAGAAGTAGGTTAAATGTTTAAGGCCGTTCCATTTAAGCATACATGATACCCAGGGAAGGCATTTTTTTTTAAATATATGCCAGGTTACTTTGATTTCACAGAGTTCAAATTAAAATGGTAAGAAATTTCCAAATTGCATCTATGGGTGAGTACCCCACTTTAAAAGTGCCTTCCCTGGGTTCCATGTATGTTTTAATGTAACAACCCTTAGGAATTGAGAGTTTAAAAAAATTCAGATCATTTTCACAATAGTTAAATATTGACTATAGTTTTTAAAAAAATTCTTGTGCAATTTATAAATTTGTTGCTTCAATAGAATATTGTTAAAATTGCAATTACCCTGGTTAAAATGACTTTGTATGGAATAAATTTACTGATTTTCAATGACTTCTTTCAGTCCGATAAAAATTTTGCATAGCAATGACTGTTACAATAGGCAATTGTAATCAGTCTGTCATTTGCTTTCCCTGCAGGCTGAGGAAGAGCTCGAGACTGATGGTTCAGAGATCTCTGATGTAGAGGGCAGGAAGAAAGCTTTTAACCATCTTGCAAACACTCTCAACAATCTCATCCAGCGCCTGGAGAACACTGAGAAAGGTTATTGTGCTTTTTTATGGGTCATTTTCTTGCCATCAGCCGATATATATCACTTTTCCAACAGCATTGTTGTTGTTCTTTTCATTGGTGTGGGTGTCAACATGTATCACTTAGCTTAAGGAGGCTACATTGACCTATATTTCATGAACATGAAACTTTTTTATCTATCTTCATTACTCTGACACTTTTGCTTAATATATTGGCATGAAATCTGATTAGTACAATCACTGGATCACTAATATTTTATTGATCATGCTTTGGAAAAGCAGGCAATTTTCAGAATACCATGGAAACCTATTTTTTAACAACCAATATTTGATTTTCACCTGAAACCAAGAAAGCTCTTAAATAGTATTGTCTTGTCATATTGACAGCAATAATAGACCTATTCCATTTGGAGGTAACAACACTAGATATATGGTTTGACAGAGATCTGTCTACCACGTTAACATGGAGGTAACAACACTAGGTATATATGGCTTGGCAGAGATCTGTCTACCATGTTAAGATGGAGGTAACAACACTAGGTATATATGGCTTGGCAGAGATCTGTCTACCATGTTAAGAAGGAGGTAACAACACTAGATATGTGGCCTGACAGAGATCTGTCTACCATGTTAGGATGGAGGTAACAACACTAGATATATGACTTAACAGAGATCTGTCCACTATGTTAAGATGGAGGTAACAACACTAGATATATGACTTAACAGAGATCTGTCCACCATGTTAAGATGGAGGAGGTAACAATATTAGATATATGGCCTGACAGAGATCTGTCTACCATGTTAAGATGGAGGTAACAATACTAGATATATGGCCTGACAGAGATCTGTCACCATGTTAAGATGGAGGTAACAATACAAGATATATGGCCTGACAGAGATCTGTCACCATGTTAAGATGGAGGTAACAATGCTAGATATATGGCCTGACAGAGATCTGTCCACCATGTTAAGATGGAGGTAACAATACAAGATATATGGCCTGACAGAGATCTGTCTACCATGTTAAGATGGAGGTAACAATACAAGATATATGGCCTGACAGAGATCTGTCATCATGTCAAGATGGAGGTAACAATACTAGATATATGGCCTGACAGAGATCTGTCCACCATGTTAAGATGGTGGTAACAATACTAGATATATGGCCTGACAGAGATCTGTCTACCATGTTAGCATGTTGCTCATTAGACAGTTATCTGTCCTTAGGATTCCAAGAAATACCATGGTTCTCATTAGATCATTGGTGTTTATCACTATGAATATTGAAGTCAGTGATCAGTTTAAAAAGATATAAAGAAACATAGTTTGGTTTGCTGCCCATCAATAGTTAGTAGTCAATTTGTGCAGTATGTAACCTTCACATATTTAAGAGTGATGGAATTACGTTTGTCTTACCGGCAGTGAATATCACAAAAGGCAAGAAATTACAGTTACATTTATAGGGGATAACATTTGTGTTATTTGGGTTGCATGCACTATTAATGACTTAAATATATACAGGAAAATTAGTTTTTGAATGAGATGAAGAGATGGCTTTTGGCTTATGGGATTAATAGGAAATTAGTATAATTGTGGAAATTCAGTTGCCATGGCAGTTAAAGTTATTCAAATAACCAGAATTCAGTGGCATGGTTCAGATGTTTATGTGTTTGATTATAACACATTGTTTTGCTTCAAGTCATGTGGTATTTACAATTTGATTCTTTATTATTTACTGCCAAAAAGCGTGACTGATAGATTCACCACCAGTTTTTGACAAAATGATGTTCAGATATAACAATAAAAATAATTCGGAGATCTCCTCAATACAGTCTGACATTATGGACTAACATTCATTCACTATTGATCTGAAAGAAATCTTTAAAAATTGTACTTTAATTATTTGTATAGAGAACTTATTATTATTTAGAAAACTTTTGTTAAATTTTGTTGAACAGAAAATTATTAATAATTTTTATTAGCAATTATTTGTACACCCTCAAAAATAATAAAGAGATAGTACAGAAAATTGAGGACCATGTGAAGTTTGTTGTAGAGAATTACGATGTGTTGGTTTACAGTGTAATTATATCATACTTTTACTGTGAAAATTAAATTAGTGTCCCTATCTCCAAGCCGCCAAAATTTTAAAAGTAGTTTACTGCAGTAATGAGGTACTTTGTATTTCAGAGATCAGTGCTGTGGACCAGGAATTGGAGGAGATGACCAAACCGACAGATGAACAAGACTTTTCATCGCAGTCTGGAGTACTGTCACCAACTACCAAGACACCACAAGAACAAGAACCGGGAAAGAAAGGGGAGGATGCTGCCAATTTGAAGGAGACAAAAAGTCCCACAGGTTTTGGGGTTTTTTTTCTCATCCATGTTTCGCAAGATATAATATCTAATTTGCAGTACATAGTTCCCATGACTGCTGTCCACACTCAGGGTTAATTTTCATTATATAATTGAATCCATGTCTGGTTGTGATGTTTTAAGCAGATGTCCTCTACCTTTGTAGAAAATGCAGAAGTATCTTAACTTATGAAATATATGAAAAATAATTCGGACAAATAATAAAGATCAGCATTAGGGTTACAGCAAGTCATACAGTTTTTTTTCCCAGAAGACCTCATTATGTCTAGTTGGTCCTAAATTGAAATGATTCCACTTAGACCTCAGTATGGTCACCACAGTGGCCATATTGAGAATCCTGTTACCACTAATCCACCTGAATAAATGGTTATATCAGCATAGGGTTTTCACAAAACGACTTTTTATGATATTGGACCTGAATGAAAATGATGCTGCCCAGACATCCATTATTGCCCTGTTGTTTTCACTGAAAAGCTTCCTATGATGTGTAGTTGGTCCTAAATTAAAATGATACCGACATGAACATCTAGTATTGCAAATGTGGCAGCCAAGTTGAAGATCCTTTTATTGTTTCTTCTGATGATTGTAATGTCCTATCAACATTGGGTTTTCACCAGAAGGCTTCTTATAGTGTGTAGTCTGTACTAAATGAAAATGGTTCCAAGCTAATATCCAATAAGACGACCATGGCTGCCATCTTGAAAATCTTGTTATTGCTCTTCCTCCAAAATGGAAAGTCACATTGACATGTGGATTTTGCCAGAAGACTGATTATTGTATCTAGTTGGTCCTGAATGAAAATGGTGCCAAACTGGCATCAAGTGTGGCTGCCAAAATGAACATATTGAAAAACTTGCAACTAATTATCCAGATAGAATGTTCTTATCAATATGAGATTTTACCAAAAGACTTCTAAATGAAAATGGTGCCAATGTTAAATCTGGTATGATTGCCACTGTGGCTAATTTTGAAATCTTATTGCTCAGTAATATCAGAGATGGTTTCAACATAGTACAACAAATTAGCCCCCAAACCTATACTGATATTAGACAGTTTGGGATATGATTTTAGCTCTTCATGAAATCATGCAATTGATGCAGACAAATCTATCCATGACATATCAGTGCACATTTTAGACACTTAAAGGTATTTCTCCCAGCACCTAAGTTAGCTTAGGAGGCCTTTTGGCAATTTGTGCAGAATATTTCCAGATCAAATACAATATTTGACAGTATATGTCCATATCGAAAGTCTGTCTAAAGCAATATGACTTTAATTTGTAGAAAAGCATCAATATGGGCTGCCAAGTATTAGATATTCCTGAAGATTTGACTTCTCGTTCTGATGTTAGTTGACCTCGGAACATGCTACACAGCGCCATTATTTAGGCAGTAAGACAGCAAGCTAAAAACCACAAATATCAGGGGAGGTGTCTTGCACTGTATGACTATTGGTCCTGGCTAAGTATGCCCATGGTATAGCCTCGGTGGATTTTTCTTCATCCTTCTGCAAATGATGCCTATCTAGTATGAGATATAGTTACTGTTTTGGAGATTAAACTAACACAAAAAAAAAACAACATTTTCAATAACTTTTCTTAAACCATTCAGAAGAATCTGATCAAGTTTGACTGAGAGAATCATGGCATTAACACTTTTTGAGTTTTCATCCAGTTATACCAGTCTGCCATCAGATATGGCTACTGTTACAAAAAATAAACAAAAAGCTTAAACAAATTCTTCTCAAACACACCTCAGCAGAATGACTAAATTTAACATATTGATGTTTAGCCTATTCAAGTTTACCTATGTACTCAGTTGATGGAATCTTCATCAGATATGGAAGTTATTACTAACCCAGATTATTTAGACCGCTACTATTGCATGTGATCATTAAGATGATATTTGTAAGGTAAGCTGACACAAACCTGCTTGGGTCTCTTGTATCAGTCATATATCTACTTTAAACAAAGTTGCCTTTTAAATTTTGTTTCAGCAACTCCTCTCACATCTCATGATTTAATTAAAGTTCTGAAGATGGCTTCAAGTGTACATATGCTTCATTTAGTACAAATGGATTTTTAGAGTATTTTCCCCCTTTTTAACTGCTGTTGGTGTGGGTATCATTATTCTGTGGAGATATTTCTATTCATACTTTTTTATGTCTGCATTGTCATGCTTTCCTTTGTAGGACATCAAATGGGGATATCTATCGTCCATGATGAGTTTGTAGTCTTTTAGCACAAGACCTTATCCTGTGATTACAGTGCACACAAACCAGCAAATACATGTTGATTTTTATCCTCACTTAAGCAGTCTTTCATAATAGTTAAGAGACAGTAAATATTAATTGCAACACATTTTAAAAATGTGCAATGGTTGAAGTTACTGTCATGCATAGAGACTGTTTTGCACATTATTTTTTATGATAAGAAAATCAATTCAAAATCAAAGTTGAATCAAGGACTATTTGATTATTTTTCTGTCAGTTTAATCATCTGTCTGTCAACAGTTGCTTGTTACCATTCTGGAGTCTATATTTCTGATCCAGTTTTAATTAAACCTGTAATATGGTTTATGTCATCAAAATCTTGGTCAAGTTTGATAATAGTTTTAATTGCAATAGCAGTTTTGGTATTTATATGCCAAGAACCACATGGCTGAGTTATATCCCCTCTGTGTGTGTGTGTGTGTGTGATTTGGATTTTTAACATAGCTTTAACAATTTTTCAGTCATATCGCTATGGTGTCTGCAATGTGGCAGTTTATAGTGATGTCTAGGGCATCATACCGCAGACATGTAGCATGATGTCCCACCCAGTCACATTATCCTGACACCAGGCCAATCAGTCCTAACACTAACCCAATCAGTTGTGCTTGTTATCCTTCTGGAAGTCATATTGTTACCTAATGTTTATTTAACCTCAAATATAGGCTAATATCTTCAAGATCTTACATTAGTTTGATAATGTTTGGGATCCGTATCTGTTAATGAGGTGATCTTGCATGTGATTGGCTGAGCTTTTGCTACCATTTTATCTTGCATATGATTGGCTGAGCTTGCTACCATTTTATTTTGCATGTGATTGGTTGAACTTGCTACTAATTTATCTTGAATATGATTGGCTGAGCTTACTACTGTTTTATCTTGCATGTGATTGACTGAGCGTGCTTCCATGTTCAAGACAGTATTTCTGAACAAGCTTTTTTCTGACATGGCAGATAGGTTTAAATTGGCAAGATCTTTGAAGGGTTATAATTACGATGAACATGGTCTATATATATCAATGAGGTGATGTTACATCTGAATGGCTGTGCTGTTCACACTTTATCAACTCGATTTCTGATGATACTTCTTTAAAAGTTGTTAAATAAGCATACATCATAAATGTATAGAATGATTTTTATTATTAACAAGATCTGTGCTTATCCATTGGCTGTGTTTCTGAACCATTTGAGAGACTGTTTATACTTGTATATAATTTTGAGGACTGAAAATCTCAACTTTAAAATTTTGTTACATGACTTGTTCAGCGCATTCTGGCCCTTATATTGCCTTCTCATGCTGTAAATATTGCATGTGTTTCTGAATTTTATCATGCTGTTTTTTCTGCAATTTTATATACTCTTCGTGTATTTGTAGCCTGTCTTTTTCCACCTCTTTTATACCCCTGCATACAAAAGAAAAATGTTTGAATGTCCAACGTATCTACTGTTCAGACAATTATAGGTCACATACAGCAATGATATCTCAAGATGAATGTAATGTATTGTCTAGCACCTTTGCTAAATTTGTAAATGAACTTCACTAAATGCAGAGCTGTTGGCAACCAGGTTCAGAATTTGAAACACTTTGGCTCTAAAGGTGGGAAACAAAGGCGTATACTTCCTGCATGGGATGTTTATGTAAACCTGATTTGTGGGGGCCCTGAGTGGCCGAGTGGTCTAAAGCGCTCACCATTATGGATCACTGCCATCTCACCTCTGTGTAGGTTCGAGTTTCAGGTTTGGCCAGTGTGGGTATGTGAGAAAGCTTGCCAGTAGCTTCTCATGGGTCGGTGGTTCTTTCTTGGGTTTTCCCTGGTTCTTCCTCCACCATTTATACTGGCCAGCATGTATAGCCTATCTTGTGCAGCTGAAAGATGGTGTTAAATCCAACAACAACAACAACATGATTTGTGTTAAATGACATTAGATGATAAAGTTATAATAATAGATCTGTAAGCAAGCAGTAATGGACACTGTTTCTGTCATTATGTTATGTCAGCTAAGACAAAATCTGAATAACCATTGATTAGAGAAAACATAATTTTTTTTCCTTTTATCAGATAATGGCTTAAAACTGCACACATCCAGTCAGACAAGCATTTTGACAAGTCACTTGCCCTTCCTCACTTGTCAATTGTAAATATGAGTGGAATTTCCAATTAAGCCCTGCATACTCTAAAAATATTCATGCAATCAGCATAATAGTGTACAAGGAATATTCAGATTCCTGGGTTATGCCTGCAAATAAAGCCAGAAAGGCATTTATTGTACATCACGTTAAGTAGATGTGAGTATTGCTGACATTGGGAGAGATGATTGCCACTTCCATGTGAAAGTAAAAAAAAAAAAACAGATTATGTATGTCCAGAGATCTAGCAAAAATCGATTTACATCCATAGGGTTAGGAACTGCTATTTCTTAAACTGAACTTGAGGGCATGAAGGTCTGAGTGACAAACCTTTTAGTTGAGCATAATGTTGTTGTCACTGCATCAGATCACACTTACGAACTTTTCAAATCTCCAAGTCAACAATTATAGAAGTACATGTTATTTTATTATAACTTTCTGAAAATTGGTCCCCTTTATGGGAAAAATGACTTCCTAACTGAGTTCTTGCACGCCTGAAGATCTTACACAACTTTATTTATAAGCTAGATTGACACTGTTAATGAAGTGTTCATCCAATTGCCTAAACTTGTGATCAGTATGGAGACTGAATTCCATTCGGATTTGGCTCCACTTTGGTAATTAAACTTATATAATCATTGTCTAAGGCAGGTTCTATAATTAGTGAAATCCTGAAATCTGCGTATATTAAGAAGATACCCTGCATTTGATTGGCTAAGTTTGTTACTTATCTAGCTCTTAAGACCAATTTGATTGGCTAAGTTTGTTACTTATCTAGCTCTTAAGACCAATTTGATTGGCTAAGTTTGTTACTTATCTAGCTCTTGAGACCAATTTGATTGGCTTAAGTTTGTTACTTATCTAGCTCTTAAGACCAATTTGATTGGCTAAGTTTGTTACTTGTCTAGAACTTGAGACCAGTTTGATTGGCTAAGTTTGTTACTTATCTAGATATTGAGACCAAATTTTGCATCCAGTTTATATAACAATATACCACATCCAGCCAGTATCTTATGTTTTAATTACCCAGATTTGCTATTACACACAAAAGTTTCCATGTCAGATGTGCCAGGTTGATGATTTTGTGACCTTTTTAGCACCTGTGTAGCTTCCATAGCAAGCTCACATCCTTTCTTTTTCACAAAGCTTGCATACTAGTTTTCTATATGGTAAATCTGAATGGAACTATCATTCTGGTGATCCTCATTTCTACAGGATGGTTTACTGTTAAGCCCGGCAATGAATAATTGGTGGGTCAATTCTCAGACATTCTGTTGTGGTTGTTTATGATTAATGAAACCATTTTCCAGTGATGCTGAAGGATATATATATATATATATACACTGAAATAGGTAATTGTACAGAATTGCATTTCATTTTCATTCAGCTTGCATTTCATTTGTGTTCCATTTACATTCAATTCCAATTAGCATTTCATCTACCATCTGATCACTTTCAGCTTAGGATTTTCAAAATGCTTTCATATTTTTTGCATTCATGTCATCAGTTGTTTCATTTCATTTTCACTCATTTGGAATGAAATAGAAATGCATTTACCAAAGTTGAGTTTCAGTCTTTGAGTGTTAAAGGGAGAGAACACTAGCTTTTGTATCTTTTCTTATAAGAATTTACATTAAGGAAATAACAAATGCATAAGATACAAAAGACAGCATAGAATTTACACTAAATTAAAATATATCAACAACTGTAATAAGTATAAAAATCTTGTACTTGTCATCAAATTTATTTCTTATTTCATTTCATTGAAATGAAGGTTGTATAGATACAGCCACAAATAGTGATGGCATCACTTTATTGTTGGTGTTTTATATAGGCCTCGACTAAAACAATGTCACAGCTTGTAATGGATGAAAATTGTGAATCAGAATAAACAAAATCTGATCCTGGATTATTATTTGACTAGATTTAACAGCAGCTTCAAAATAATTGATTCCATTTATGAAATGCTTTCACATTTCATTCCATTTTTTTTATCTTTCATCATTCTGTATTTCATGTTCTGTGTTTGAACTCTGTTTTCTTCAAAATGCATTCATCATCTCATTTGAATCTCTTCTGCATTTTGTTTGCATTCATTCTGTATTCCATTTATATTTGTTCTGGTTGCATTCATTTGATGTCACCAGTTACCATGTCAACAGTAGACATGTTGGATGTTCACAAGTTTCAGGGTAATCAAGGAGAATGGAAAAGAAGAAGAAAGGTGAAAACAACAAGCCAAGAAAAGAAAATAAAGTATAATAAAAATTTTCAACAGGCATGGCTTGCCATTTGAATGATTTGAGTATATAGAGGAGATCAGCATGCTTTTATATCAGCTTTATAGCAAGTATCCGTATAAGACTAGAAATCAATCTTAGTTGTGAGTTTCATGCAGTTAGGAAAAATAATTCAAATTTCATTGTAAAAGTTGGGCCCACATTCAGTGTGTACAGCCTGAAAAGGCATTTTAAAAAGCCTAAATGAACAAAACTTGCAAAATAATTAAAAACGTAAATGAGAACAGTTGAGAGATGTTTGAAAAAAGATACAGCCTACTTAATAGCATTGAATGGTGAAGCCTTTACTGGTTTTAGCAAATTATGCAATTTGCTTTCATAGAATGCTCAGAAGTGTTATGTATATGTAATTTAATTATTTGTTTGTTAGTTTTAATTTTTTATATTTTATTTACTGCTCCCGGTGGCCTAGTGGTTATAGCGTCCGCCTCAGATGCAGGAGGTCGCGAGTTTGAACCCCGGCCGAGTCATACTAAAGACTATAAAAAAATGGTACTAACAGCTGCCTCGCTTGGTGCTCAGCATCAAGAGGTTAGTGTTAGGACTGGTCAGCCTGGTATCAGGATAATGTGACTGGGTGGGACATCATGCTACATGTCTGTGGCATGATGCCCCAGTGCTAGACATCACTATAAACTGTCACACTGTGGACATCGTAGCGATATGACTGGAAAATTATTAAAGCTACGTTAAAAATCTAAATCACACACACATCACACACTTATATTTTATTTCATTACCTGTTATTGTAATGATAACTTTGTCTACTGGATTTGATATTGTTTTTAGAAATTCAGTTCAGTTCTGTTTGACCTGATAAACAGCCAGTAGAAGAAACATTGTATCTAGTTGCTGACCTTGAATCAGAAATATTAAGGTTTTTGGTAAACAACTTTTTCTTATTTTTCTTTCTCAGAGTAAGAACCATTGATTTCAGTTAAGGCTATACTAAATATGTGATGTTAGACATGTAAAAAAAAAAACTTCTACACTGTTCTAGAAAAATGACCATGTGACCCTCATACGGGAATCTGTTTTGCATCTCAACTTACTGTATAACTGTTTTCTTCATAAAAGATAGTTCGTTTGGGCTTTAAATCTTTGACACTTAAAGGTGTTTTGTTGTGACCAGTTTGAGTTAAAATTTTCTTTTATGGAATTAGTGATTCTTTCCCTGGAAAATACTAGTGCTCATACAGAATTCTTGGACAAAGAAATTTATCGAAATTTATTCAGAATTCCAAACTGGAATATTATTTTCTGTGATTCAACAAGGAACTGTTGACACAACAATACTTTGAAGGTTACAACAGACATCATCACCCTCCATTTGGATTTCATCGGGACTCAAACTCAGATTCATTTAGGACTTTTCATTGATAGGACTTCTAATTTTTAAGTCTTGGGTTAATTTTGGATTTGATCGTAAACCGTAAGTCCTTTTTCTCATTTTTACCTAGTTTTTTTAGGGAAATAAATTATTTGTTAAATTTTACAAAGCTTGTTGTCTTCACTCTTTTCTTGTTACTTTTTGTACGAGCCTAGACACATAACAGAAGAACGCCAAACACAAAATCACCATAGCTATTGTTAGTTAAGTAATCTGTGGAGTTCAGACAGACTAGTTTTACCTTAGAATTTTGACTCTTTGATGTTGATACAAGCTGCAGGTATTTAGTGGTACTGGTCATGGACCAGACCAGCTTATGGGATGACCTCCCTAAACTTGTTGGAGGATTGCCATAAAACTTTACAGACACATTCATCCCAAGGTTAAATTTGTCCTAAATGAAAATGATGCCAATCTTGAAAATATTGTAATTGCTACTCCTCCAGAATGGAAAGTCATATTGACAAATGGTTGTGGACCAAAATCCCCATTCAGGAGATGTCAGATCTGATATCTTAGAATATTTGAGATGAATTACGTCACTCATCAAGGGAGTGTCTCTAGTACTAAGAAATTTGAGACCACACAAGGTACCCCTATCCATTCAGATCCCTATAGGATCCATATTTTATCACCATCTGAGTTAATGGAAAAAATCAGGACAGGTTTCTTACTGACGTTCCAATGCAAGCATCATGACTCCTCTCTCTCTCTCTCTCTCTCTCTCTCTCTCTCTCTCTCTCTCTCTCTCTCTCTCTCTCTCTCTCTCTCTCTCTCTCTCTCTCTCTCTCTCTCTAAATTAGATACCTTAGATTCAGGGGGTGCTTACCTAGAGTCGGAGAGAGTAGTCATGCAGTGCTGTGAATTTGAAAAGAACTTTCCCTTCACACCATCAATCTTGAAATGCAAGCTCTTTTTCTAGCACTTCAAGGGTGTGGCCACATTAGACATTGCTGCAACATCTTTGGTTTCATCATCGATGTGGACTGCATGCGACAGTGTCACTTGGACATATTGCCTGTCTCTTCATCTGATGATGACATAGTCAATAAGATGCCAGTGATTGAAGCAAGGGTGTATCCAAGATGTCTTGTTGCAGTTTGGCTGCAGAATACTGTGTTGGAGATTAGGAGGTTGTGTTCAGTGCATTTTCTCAGTAGGGGGAGTCCATTATTGTTGCATTTGCCAACACCATTTTTTGCCAGTGCCACCTGGCCATGTCTGGTGATCCATACCACCTCTAACATTGATGTCACCAAGGATGATGAGCTTTTCTGTTTTCAGTACTTCTGCAGTTAGAGACTCCAGGACTTCATAAAATTTGTCCTTGATTTAATCTAAGTTGGCCATGATAGTTGCATGTCCTTTTCCTGGCAATGGAAGTCTCAATTTCATTAATCTTTTCATTCATGCCCTTTGGGAGATTTGTGATCTTGCTAATTGTGATTTGATGGCAAACCCAACACCAGCTTCATAATCACTCGATACTTAAGCCACTTCAGAATAAGGTATAGCCAGCTCCTGCTTAGGTGAGTTGACCTTCCTGTGCTATGTGAGTTTCACTCAGGGCTGCTCTTTGAATGTTGAATCTGACCAGTGCTATGCCAACTTAAGCTTCTCTCTTTTCTATCTGCTGATGTACTGTCCATTAGTGTGCATATATTCCAGATACCGATAACAAGTTGCATCATCTTTGTCATCTTGTTAGGTTTTTGATCACTAAGATGGGATTCCTTTCAGCCACTGTATGCAGACACTGTTTATGGCCCCTTCCTCATGCTAGGTAGGTAAGCAGTATGATCCTAAAATGGGCTGCTCAGTCATCCAGGGGACTGCCAAGTTACACTGCAGCTTCGGTCCAGTGAAAGACACTGTTTAGGGCCCCTTCCTCATGCTATGTAGATAAGCAGTGTGATCCTAAAATGGGCTGCTCAGTCTCCCAGGGGACTGCCAAGTTACACTGCAGCTTCGGTCCAGTGAAAGACACTGTTTAGGGCCCCTTCCTCATGCTATGTAGATAAGCAGTGTGATCCTAAAATGGGCTGCTCAGTCTCCCAGGGGACTACCAAGTTACACTGCAGCTCGAGTCCAGTGAAATGCCACCCATTGCCCTGAACTGCCTGTGCACAGGACTGCAGCTACAGATCCCAATACTTCCATATCTGTTGCTTTGTCACTCGCTCATTGCCACAGGTAAACATCTGGTGGGGAGGGAGAAGTGTCATGACATTTGCATGATTTGGATATAAGTGAGGGAATGTTGTGCAGAGTTTCCTTCACTATCGTGTCCAGGTCTGTCGCAATCCATTTTAAGTAAACCTAGTACTTGAGACTGAATTTTGCAGTAAACCTTGAATTTAGATTGTATTTAGAAGTAAATCTTTGGCTTGAGACTGTATTTTGACATAAACTGTTAGTCAGAAAATGACAATGTCCATGAGCTTCCAGTTCACCTTTACTCAATGGATAAATGCTTATATACCCTATAAATAACTTATATGTCACTTATGAGTGAAATGTTGGTGAAACAAGGAAAAATATTGGTTTAACTTATAATGCACTTATACCAACCACTCCAGTGGCCTAAGGGGTTAGAGCTTCCACCTCGGATGTTGATGGTCGCGAGTTTGAACTCTGGCCGAGTCATACCAAAGACTTATAAAAGTGGTACTTGCAGCTGCCTTGCTTGGCACTCTGCATTAAGAAGTTAGTGTTAGGATTGGTTGGCTTGTTGTCAGGATAATGTGACTATGTGGGACATGATGCTACATGTCTGCAGCATGATGCCCAAATCCAAATCCAAATCACACACACACACACACACACTTAAACTAAGTAACATATCACTTTATTACATACTGTATACAGAATCTAAGTATCTTATAAGTGACCTACAAGTACCCTACAAGCCAATCATATTTCACTTCTAAGTTGGAATAAGTTATTTCATAAGGAAACAATTGTCTTTATTATAAAGTGAAAATGATCTACCCCATCATTGACACAATAATACCATTTAACTGTATCACCTTTTTGACATCATTTAGTGGTGGAATGCCATTTATATTTTAGCTGTGCTAATTTGCACTTTATCATTACTATAAATCATTTTTTGTATATTTGTGTGTTTAAAGGTACAGAACTGTGAATGCAGTTCTTTCATGAGCATCTGTTTTCTACATTTTAAGAAAATGACAGTTTAATATGTGCATGAATAAATCAGTTGGGGAAGTGGTCCTATTATTTGCACAGAAAGATATGTACTTTGTTGAATATTTAACTTCATACTTTAGAGCAACTGTGAATTCCATGTAAAATATGTACCCCTCTAATAATAATAAATTCACAGAATATAAAATCATTTACGTTATCATTTGTACTTATGTACAAGGCAGACCCAGCTGCAAACCACATAGATCCAGATCTGCAATCATATAATGTGCTGTCAGATCTGGGTCTGTGCAGTTTGTTAGGATTTATCAGTAAAATAAACCCTGATTTTCTGGTGCATTATGTGACAGTATAGGGGACTATATGGTTTGCTGTTGGAGCTGACTTACGGGCAAGTATAGATGTGGCATTATTTCAGTGAGACAAATATATCATTCTTCTCAGAGACAAAACATGCCTTATGTTATCAAATGGATTGAAATAGATGCAGCTTTACCAGTGAAGGTACTTACATATGCCTGTATATGACAGAGTTGGTTGAAAACCATTCAGGTATTAAATCTCTGCATGTTCATCTGTCTAAATTTTTCACCAAGTCTTAAATCACCACTGTGACTTGCAGAGTTTATTTAATAGCTCATGTTTGATATGTCAGGTTGATGATGTATCTTTGCAGTCAAATACAAGAATAGCTCATGTCTGATATGTGAGATTAGCTCATGTTTGATATGTCAGGTTGATGATTTGCCTCTGCAATAGAACATAGGAATAGCTCATGTTTGATATATAAGGTTGCTGATGTACCTGTGCATTAGAATAGAAGAATAGCTCATGTCTGATATGTGAAGTTGACAAGTTAATTGCAAGTCTAGTCTCTGTCAAGCTGCAGATGGTTCTTGCTCTATGACAGTGAGGTTCAAGCTTTAATTGCAAGTCTAGTCTCAGTCAAGCTACAGATTGTTCTTGCTCTATGACAATGAGGTTCAAGCCTTAATTGCAAGTCTAGTCTCAGTCAAGCTACAGATTGTTCTTGCTCTGTGACAATGAGGTTCAAACCTTAATTGCAAGTCTAGTCTCAGTCAAGCTACAGATTGTTCTTGCTCTATGACAATGAGGTTCAAACCTTAATTGCATGTCTAGTCTCAGTCAAGCTACAGATTGTTCTTGCTCTATGACAATGAGGTTCAAACCTTAATTGCAAGCCTAGTCTTAGTCAAACTTAAGATTGTTAAGTGATTTCTTAGAAAACTTTGTTTTCTTCATCACCAAACCACTCTGTACAGCATCTGTTTTGTTGCTGCAGTATTATGTTTAGATTTACAGGATATTATTGCATAGTCAATGAAGATAACACTAGAAAGAAATGTAAATTTTAGAGGTTGAGATTGATGCAGTTAAACGATTTCATAAACTGTGAATTTATTTATTTTCTTGTCTGTTTAAAAATCATACTTTATATGGTTCTTTTTCTTACTGATTAGAGTAAGGGTTCCCTTTGTTTCCATTCTTTAATTAGGGAAGGGGTTCCCATTGTTTCCATTCTTTAATTTGAGAAGGGGCTCACATGGTTCATATTATTTAATATGGAAAGGGGTTCCCTTTGTTTACATTTTTTAATTAGAGAAGGGGCTCACATGGTTTATATTATTTAATTTGGGGAGGGGTTCCCCTTGTTTCCACAAAAGTGTCAATGTTCATAATGGTCATTACATTGGCGGATTTTGCATCCAAGAAATCCATGAAAATTAATGTACAGTATTCTGAGTCCTGTATACATATTCTTGTTTATAAATTAAGTTGAACTGAAAATTGCACAGACCTAGATCTACTATCACATAATGCACCAGCAAACCTGGGTCTATGCAGGAGTAATCAGGAGAACAAACAACACAGACCCTGATATGCAGTTGCATTATGTGACATTAGATCAGGGTGTATGATGGTATTAGGACTTGAATTGGGAGTGTCCCTAGTGCCCCCTAGCAACCTGTCCCCAGTCACCTTTTGACCTGCACTTGTTAGATAAGCACTTGAAGATCATATAATAATGTTGAAAAGAGAGTTTCAAGAGCAGAAAGAAATGAACAAATAGATTCATAGTTTTCCTTTAAGAATGTCTATTTATGCATGTGCAGATTAACTAAGTTTAATTCCACTGGTGTAGGTAATACTGACAGTGAATAAATGTTAAGTTTGGAGTATTGACAAGTGTGGCTTTTCCACTATGAAGAGCTAGATAACAATCCTTCCACATAGTTGACTCGTTTAATTGCTCTGCGATGGGTGCAAAACAAATTAATTATCAAACATGTTTAGAATATTTTGTCAAAAATTTGTCACAACTGTCATGGGGAAGCACTTCAGACTATTTTGAATGAGTAAATTTGAGGTAAGAGAGGGTATAAATGTTACCTTTTAGTCAATTTAACCTATTCTGTCGTACATCCGGACTTTTGGCCAATTTAACCTTATTCTATAATACATTTGGGCTGAGAATGAATTTATTCCAGTCCTGGTTTATTGGGTTGTGTGGTGCACATTAGTTTGTATTTCACCAACTAAGATGAATACATTTTTGAGCAGAGTTTGTACAGTCCTGACAAAATGATCAATGTTCATTGTAGTTGAATTAAAGTGATTTAAAACCGATCGTGTCTTCCCCATTATCCAGAATTTGATATTAAATTTCCTGATTGTCATTGGTTGGGGATTTGATACTCCAGATTGGCATGACATTAGTATTGGACACTTCTGACGAAGACTTTGGCAGGGGATTGGACACCCATAATTGGCAGGTCATCAGTGGGGGATTGAACACTCCTGATTAGCAGGACATTGCTAGCAGAATTGGACACTCCTTATTGGCAGAACATTGGTAGAGATTTGATACTCCTGATTGGTGGAACATTGGTAGAATATTGGACACTTCTGATTGGCAGAATATTGGTAGAGGATTGGACACATTTGTAATAACTTTAATAAGTCAGTATATGATTTTAAGTGAATAGATAAAATAAACGTTTTGAAAATTACAAAGTTGACTGCATTGTCCATGCACATTTACCATATATTTTCATTTATAAACTTGCTCCAGATCCATACGTCTAGATCTGCTGTCACGTATGATTTTATGTCGGGCATTTGGTAAGCATTGACATTTATGATTTTATATCGGGCATATGGTAAGCATTGCCATGGCATGTGCTGCCTAAGTGTGTGTTTTTCTGTGTTTAAAAATTACTTTTTGGTAGATTTTTTGGACATAATTGATCTTTTTAGTGATTGTAATAATAATCATAATACTGAATGTCATCCAGAGTTCATCTTGGGAAATACTTAAAAACCATAAGCTCATACTCCCCCCACATGTTCCACTAAGCATTAGCACAAATAAATTGTATTGAAACTCCTAACCCAGGTGTTCTTCTATAGCAAAATTACTTGAGTGTGTTGGCATTTGCTCAAGGACTCTTAGCTTCCCACCCTATTGTGAAGAAAAGTAGAAGAGCTTTTTGGGGTTTTATTATGACAGGTGACCAGTTTGGACACCACTTACTGCTTGGGAACATGAAATACTTGTATATCATCTGACTTGTCATTATAGTATAAGGTAAACAGGCCATGAAGTCTGCATCAAAATGCTGTGTGAGTTTTTTGTAAATAATAAATAGCATAGAAAAAACCATATCAGTTTTAGGTAAACTGATCACAGAGCAGAAAAGCAGATGACCTTCATTGTCTGACATCCGTCAGTCCATTAGCACGAACTTGTTACCACCACTTATCCAAAATGACTGCCATGAAACTTTACACTCGCATTCAGCTTGAAGCTAAGGTCATGCTGGACCTAAATGATAATTGTGCTACTCGGAATCCAATATGGCCACTATCTTGAAAATAGTGTTATCAATAAATTCTTCTAAACAAAAGGTCATATTGATATGACCAAAAGACTTGTGATGTCTACTTGATCCTGAATTAAACAGTGCAGGTCTGACATATCTGTCTTGAAAATCTTGTTATTGCTACTTGTCCTAAACAGAAGATCTTATCTACAGAAGGCTTTCACCAGAAGACTTCTTCTGATATTTAGTTGGTAGTAAATGAAAATGGTGCCGGTCTGGCAAATATTTAAAACTCTTGTTATTGCTATTCCTGGATGGGTGGCCATATTGACATGATTTTTTTGCCAAAAAATACATCTTACAATCTCTAGTTGGCTCTAAATGAAAGTGATGCTAATGTTACATCCAATATGGCTGCCATAATGATATCGTCATGCGGTTTTCACCAAAAGACTTTTAATGATGCCTGATGGTCCTAAATGAAATCATACATCCAGTGTGGATGCCAATTTGAAGATCTTGTTATTGCTCAAGAATATCAGAGAAGGTTTCAACATTCAGCAGTTCAACAGAAGGAATGGTCTTGTTTTTGACTTCAGGGAATTATTTTCATCCAGTAGATCGTCAGCCCCTTCAAAGGACTTTTGCTGTTCTGTATGAGGTCTTATTTTCTGGGCAGTATTCTTAAAAGACAAAGAAACAAGCAAGGAGAATTAAACTGTTTCAATAGATTCCAAAATTTAAGATATCTCTTTTGAGAACTACCATAATGGGTAGGTCTGTCTCATGTGATAAATCCATATATACTTGCTTCAAAGATTTTAGTTTTAGTCTTAGACCATTGTGTATAAGGTGAAAAAAGCATGATGATACATTTTTGATTTAGACTTAGCCCAGTGTGTAGAGGTGAAAAGCATGAGGATGCATTTTGTTTTAGTCTTAAATCAGTGTGTACAAGGTGAAAACATTAGGATACATTTTGTTTTGGTCTTAGACCAGTTTGTACGAGTTGAAAAGTATGAGGATAAAGTTTGTTTTAGCTTTAGACCAGTGTGTACAAGGTTAAAAAGCATGAGAATTAATTTTGTTTCACCAAAATTGTTAGTTATCTTTTTTTTTTCTTTGAATTGCTACTTATGACAAATATTCAAAAACATTGTTTTCCATGATAAAAATGACATTCTGCAAAATGTGTATAGCTTGAGATTGCTTACATCTTGTTTAGCTAAAAAGCAAAACAACTAAAATACTGACCTCATTTCACTGTTATGCTGACCTCATTGCACTGTTAAATACTGACCTCATTTCACTGTTAAATACTGACCTCATTGCACTGTTAAATACTGACTTCATTTCACTGTTAAATATTGACATCATTGCACTGTTCAATACTGACCTCACTTCACTATTAAATACTGACCTCATTGCACTGTTAAATACTGACCTCATTACACTGTTAAATACTCACCTCATTTCACTGTTAAATACTCACCTCATTGCACTGTTCAATACTGACCTCAATTCACTGTTAAATACTGACCTCATTGCACTGTTACATACTGACCTCATTGCACTGTTAAATACTGACCCCATTTCACTGTTAAATACTGACCTCATTGCACTGTTTAGTACTTGATTCAGATCATGTTGTAGTTGTCCAATTCAAGCACAGATGATTCTTTTTCTGCATGTTAATTGGTCACTCAGACATAGCTACATGTACTAATATGTTGGACTCAGCGATGACTATGTTCATGGTCTCTTGTTTGCTGATTTCTGTTCTCTGAACACCAAATCTGAGTCTAACATGAAACACAGTATGGACCATTTCTCTTCAGTATGTCAATTTTGGTCTCAAAAGTCAATAGCAAGAAACAGGTGATGCACCAACCTGCACCAGGAAAACCTTATGTAGAACCTGCCATCTCAGTGATTGGCCAAACACACATTGCAGTGGACATGTTCAGCTATCTTGTGTGCAATCCACATCAATGATGAAACCAACTCCAGAATTGCTTAAGCAAGAGTGGCCTTTGGCAGACTACATGCTATTACATGGGTGCACAGAGGATCAATCTACAAACAAAACTCAGGGTCTGAAAAGCCATTGTGTTACCAATCCTGTTGTATGCTTGCAAAACCTGGATGGTGTACAGATGCCATGCCAAAAAGCTGAATCATTTTCGCATGGGTTTCCTGAGGAAACTGATGATGGTAAGATGGCAGGACAGGGTCCCAGATACTGAGGTTCTCACAGGGGCAGGCATTCCAACTATCCATGCTCTGCTGATGAAATCTCAGTTGAGATGGGCCGGCCATGTCACCTGGATGCCAGAAGAGCAACTACCATAGAAGATCTACAGTGATCTGAAGGAGGGAAAGTGATCTCAGTGTGGTCAGAAGAAATGCTTCAAAGATTCACTGAAACACTTAAACATAGACCCTGAGTCATGGAAGGTCTCTCACAGGATCGCTCTTCATGGTGGAGTCTCAATACTGGAACTACAGACTTTGAACAGAAGAGAACTGCAGAGGCAGTGCAGAAGCACGAACAGTAGAAATCTCAGAACTGTTGTTCAAGCAAACCCAAGTGGCCTCTCCTGTCAAGTGTGCCACAGACAGTTCAGAGCAAAAACTGGATTAATTAGCCGCTCATGTACTCACAGAAACCAGACCATTTAGTGGTGTCGTGGTTAACTTCGAACTTAAACTATGAACAATATATCTGGCTATTAATGTATCTCACTTAGTAGATCCAGTTACTAATATATCAGACTCAGTAGATCCAGCTACTAATGTATCTGACTCGGTAGATCCAGCTACTAATGTATCTGACGCAGTAGATCTAGCTATTTGTATATCTGACTTAGTAGATCCAGCTACTAATGTATTTGACTCAGTAGATCTAGCTATTTGTATATCTGACTCAGTAGATCCAGCTACTAATGTATTTGACTTAGTAGATCTAGCTACTAATGTATCTGACTCAGTAGATCTAGCTATTTGTATATCTGACTCAGTAGATCCAGCTATTTGTATATCTGGCTCAGTAGATCCAGCTACTAATGTATTTGACTTAGTAGATCTAGCTACTAATGTATCTGACTTAGTAGATCCAGCTACTAATGTATCTGACTCGGTAGATCTAGCTATTTGTATATCTGACTCAGTAGACCCAGCTACTAATGTATATGACTCAGTAGATCCAGCTACTAATGTATCTGACTTAGTAGATCCAGTTACTAATGTATCTGACTTAGTAGATCCAGCTACTAATGTATCTGACTCGGTAGATCTAGCTACTAGTATATCTGACTTAGTAGATCCAGCTACTAATGTATCTGACTCGGTAGATCTAGCTATTTGTATATCTGACTCAGTAGACCCAGCTACTAATGTATATGACTCAGTAGATCCAGCTACTAATGTATCTGACTTAGTAGATCCAGTTACTAATGTATCTGACTTAGTAGATCCAGCTACTAATGTATCTGACTCAGTAGATCTAGCTACTAGTATATCTGACTTAGTAGATCCAGCTACTAATGTATCTGACTCAGTAGATCCAGCTACTAATGTATCTGACTCAGTAGATCTAGCTACTAATGTATCTGACTTAGTAGATCCAGCTACTAATGTATCTGACTCGGTAGATCTAGCTATTTGTATATCTGACTCAGTAGACCCAGCTACTAATGTATATGACTCAGTAGATCCAGCTGCTAATATTTCTGACTCAGTAGATCCAGCTACTAATGTATATGACTCAGTAGATCCAGCTACTAATGTATCTAAGCAGATCAAGCTGCTAACATATCTAAGTAGATCAGCTACTAATATATCTGACTCAGTAGATCTGGGGCACGATTGATCAAAACTGTCCACAGAGTCAGTGCACTCATGAAGATGAGTTATTGAGAAGGAGGTACTATTCTGTTGGCAAGAAAATTAGTTAACCTACTTTGTATTTTTTCAGGCTTGAAATCTGGATTTTGTTCATTAGCAAATGTATATGGAACTAATGATAAACTCCTTGCGACCCTTCTAAACAGATTTGGAAAGACTTTTGTGAAACCTATGGAACATGGAGTTCTTAGTTTCTAAAGCAATATTGCCACAAGAGAACAATATATTCCAAAACATTTGTTAGAATAACTGACAAAATGAGGCAAAACTAAAATATTAACTTTTTATTAAAAACTTGAAACCATCCTTGCTCCAGTATGAATTATGAAGTACAGCGCACCTGTAAAAGACATTAGACTGTCAACTTCCCTGTCATTGGTGTTCATCAGATAAGAATATTTTTTTCAACAAAATTTTTTATGAATGAATTTGGTAAACAGCTTTTGGATAAAAAGATGTTTGAATGAAGGACAGCCATACTTGGATGTGAGCCAAGCAAGTTATTTAGTACATTTGGAGTAGGTTATTATTTGTAATTGGCTAAAATTATAGTAAAAGTCAAAGGTTATCATGCAATCTGAATTCTGTGGAATTTATTTCTTTTGCTTGAATGATTTCACAAATTAATATTGAATTGAATAGAAAGATAATTGTATTTAAATAGCCCTGTATTACAACCAGATGTGCTTGATAAGTTTGTGCATCTACCCTTTGTACAGACAAATATATTTTGCCCTTTTCAAAAGATCTGGGTGCTAATTTCCAAACCAGTACTGATTGGACTGGAGTAATTGGTGGTAATTTTTAAAGAGATCTAAATTCCATTCAGTATGATTAGGTGTGAGGATCATCAAGCATATCACATATCGGAATTGTGTAGTTTATCTCCAGCTAGAGAGTTGCGTATTTTACAGTGTTAGATAGAGTAATTCAGATTGATCACATTCGGGAGTAGATAGCATATTTTTGCTTGCAGATGTCATTAGTTCTTTGGACCAAATGATGTATTGATTGAATTCCCCTAAAAAAAATTATGTATATTTTTTTTTTTAATCCATGGCAGTTGTTGCAGGGGCATTTAAAAGAGTTAAATTGTTTCTATTGCATTTATCATGGTCTAGACAGTTAGTTGCCAAAACACACAGCAAATAATGCCCCAACAATTTGTGATGATTTTGGTTAAAAGTTTGCATTTGCATATATTTCTTAAACTCCATGATATAGTCTATTAATCACTACTTGGCATTTATCATTATAAAGGTACATTTCATTGTGTGCATGCTTGTTTGCCCCTTTTAAATTGGTGTCAAGTTCACAGTCACACAGAATTTGTTTTGTGGTTTTGAAGAAAAAAAATTATTTGCTCAATATTTCTGCAACCCATGATATATTTTCATCATAGTTTCCATGAATCACTATCTAGAAGTTTAAACAATGTATTCTACAACAAACTTCCTTGCCACTGTGACCTTGGAGTCAGGGTGAGGTGCATAATAAACTGAGTTATGGCTTTACAACTAGTTAACTATTTTCATTTGCTTACATTGCCATAACCCCTTAATGGATTTTCTTCATGCTTGAATACATCTTTATGGAGATAAGACAATTCATTCTGCAACATGCTAGCTAAACCTTTCAAACTTTATGTTTTACAGCAACACCTGATTGTTGGTTAAACATGCTATGATATACCCATACAAATAATGCTTGGCTTGTAGTCCACGAGTTCAGTAACATGTAAACTCACTTGTAAGTCAAGTACAACTGCAAACAACACAGACCCTGATCTGCTGTTGCACAGTGTGCCACCAGATCAGAGTTTATGTTCTGCTGATTGCTCCTAACAAACAGCATTGACCGAGATCTGCCTTTTCATTATGTGATGGCAGATCAGGGTCTGTGTTGTTCATAGTTAAACTTGGCTTGTATGTCAGAATATACGATAATTAATGGATGTTGCCTAAGGTTATAAAAGAGGAGTGTGCTGTGAAAGATGTTTATTGATGCAACTGAACCTTGACTCAGCCAATGTTAACTTTTATCCATATAGTTACAGGATGTACCCGATAAAATCTATTTCTGTTTGTACTTGGTTGACTAATAAAACACACTAAGGCAATTTGCAGAATGTGGTATAAATATGGGGAAAAAGTGATGTTGTCTTTAATACCAAGTTATAGTTATGTTCATTATTAATGCCAATCAGCAATTCAATGAGAATAAATATCAGCAAATTTAGTGAGGAAACGAAATATGAACAAAAATGCTAGTTACTGATTTTCCTTTGAATAATATCTGACAAGACTCTCCATTCAAAGATTTTTTTATTCCTTTTGTGTAATAGTTGTCCAGCTGATATTAATGGGATGCGAGACATAGCAATCACTTTTCTGCCTCGCTGGTGTCACATCAACATTTTGTTGAAGTTTTGGGGTAAAGTTTTTCATTTCCATTTATTTCCTAAATCTCGATATATTTTGAGAATATTTGGTATGAATTATTATTAACCTAAGAAAATATATTCATTCTACGACTTGTTCACTCTCACGTTTACCTTGGTTTCAAGGTCCTAGTCATAGAAATGGTTTAGGTTGAACTTTTCTTTTTCACATGCTTTTATTCACTGAACCCCTTAATAGATTCTCATTGTATTTGGCATGAATCATTATGAAGCTGAGATAGTTTATTTTGTGACACACATGCTGACCCCTTTTACCATGAGGTCAAGGTCAATCACTAAAAGGGTATTGAGGGTGTTGAAAAAGATTTTCATTTGCTTATATTTCCTGAGCTTCTCTATGGATTTCCTCCATTCCCTGGAAGGATCACAATAAAGATAAGAGAATTCATTCTGTGATATGCTTGCTTGCCCCCTTGACATTGGGTTCAAGGTCACTCAATTTACAGCAATTTTTGTTTATCATGGATTGGATATGCTGACCCTGGTCTTCTTGGTTTCATTTTCTTTTTCTTTTTTCTTTTTTTACATAAATCTTTGACCCACTAGTCAGTTTTAGTTTGATTTGGGTATAATATGATTGCACAATTATGACTTGCATATATTGTGTTTACATTGTTAAAGAAAGTGAGTCAGTCATAGCATCAGAAGGACTGATTATTTTTACCACTGACAGGGACCTGGATGGAAACATGTTATAGCCATGTTTCCAAAAACAGTTTTAGCTAATAGCAGTTTGGGATAAAGTGTTTAATGACATTTAACAAGCATAAGTTTCGAGGGTGTTTTCCTTTGCTTTTTTAGGAACTTAAAGCTTTTATTCATTGATGTAAAAAGGCAAATTGAGGAGGCCATAAGTTGTGATGACTTAAGTTAGATTGCTGTTTGACTCCATTACGCAAAAGAATCATACTCTGTATTGTATGTACTCCCGTATAAGTCCACTCCAACTGCAAACAACATAGACCCTGAGCTACCGTGGCATAATGTCAGTGTATTTTTAGTTGGTTCTGCTGATTACTCCTAACAAACTACATAAACTCAGACCTACCAGCACATTATGTGATGGCAGATCTGGGTCTGTGCACTTTGCAGATTCTATTTTACTTGTATTTTTTTATGAAAAGTTGACTGAAGAAAACTCTGTTAGATACAGTTATATAATAAATGTTTCATTTGATTATAACAAATTCATAATTTCTGTTCTGGTATTAGAAGTATGAACTTGGGTAGAAGTCTGAGAATTTTGAGGCAGGAATTTACTTATGACCATGTACTGTACTTACTTATAAATGTAGGTACACTGCCTTTATACCGAGTCATTTCAGTACATTTTGATACCAGTACCTGTATATTAATTCATTATCTTGACATCAGTTTGTAAATAATCTTCCACATGTATCTTAAGGAAAACATAATGAACTTGTTTTAAAAAAATCACCATGACATGTTTTGTCAATTAATTTTTTCTAAGTTACCCACTAATATTAAGAAACACATTAGTGGAGGAATTTTAAAAACCGTGATGGCCTCATTATATCAAATTTATAAATTTTCAAAATGTTTGTGTGATTATAAAATAAATTGATAAAATCTATTTACAGAATTAAACCTACCTTTTATCAAAATGAGAATTTAGATTTTATTTTTAAGGTATACAAAATTTTCCCTTACCAAGCATAAAATGATTACTTAATGACACAAGAGAAAACATACTAATTGTTACAGAATGATATATGTTCATTCCTTCCCCTTATCACTGAAATCAATAAGTAGTGTACAAGTGTGATTAACAATAGCGTACCAGAAAATAAAAACACATCTTTCACCATTGACTATGCTTGGTACTGACAGTTTTTCATAGTTCATTCATAGTTCATTGGATCAAGATTTAGAGTATAACAGAAAAGTTTTAATCTGTTGGATTATAATAATAATTTAATTGATGTTTAATGTTGTCGGTAATTGTGGGTGTGGACCATAATGTACGGTTATTTTAACAATCCTGATACATATCAGTCTTGATGTAATGATAGCTGCAAACTGAATGACAGAACCATTTTACATCATTTAGGTACTCAAAGGATAATTAGATATTAATTCAGTGCAGTTTAAAAATACAATAATGATGATTTTCAGGAAGGTGTACTCACTTTAACCTTTTAGAGGCTGCCAAGTGCAGGATCATATCCCTGAAATACCATCCTCAGTACAAGTTTTGAAAACCCAGAGTGCTGCAGGCCCAAATTGTTGCTTTAATGTTTGATTTGTTTGAATTAAATTTGAGGCTGCATAGATCTTTTTGACTCAGTACCCACCCAGAGGAGACAAACACACAGCTCTACAGACTATAGGCAGGGAGAGCTTATGGGAAGGCCTTTCGTCATTCATCCATCTGTCCATTAGCACAACTTTGTTATCACTACTTCTCCTAAACTACTTGAAGAAATGCCATGAAACTTTACACACATATTCATCCCTAGCTCTAGTTTGTCCTAACTTTACACACACACACACTCATCCCTAGCTCAAGTTAGTCCTAATTTTACACACACATTCATCCCTAGCTCTAGTTAGTCCTAACTTTACACACACACTCATCCCTAGCTCTAGTTAGTCCTAATTTTACACACACATTCATCCCTAGCTCTAGTTAGTCCTAACTTTACACACACATTCATCCCTAGCTCTAGCTAGTCTTAACTTTACACACACACACTCATCCCTAGTTCTAGTTAGTCCTAACTTTACACACACATTCATCCCTGGCTCTAGTTAGTCCTAACTTTACACACACAAACTCATCCCTAGCTCTAGTTAGTCCTAACTTTACACACACATTCATCCCTAGCTCTAGCTAGTCTTAACTTTACACACACACACTCATCCCTAGTTCTAGTTAGTCCTAACTTTACACACACATTCATCCCTGGCTCTAGTTAGTCCTAACTTTACACACACAAACTCATCCCTAGCTCTAGTTAGTCCTAACTTTACACACACACACTCATCCCTAGCTCTAGTTAGTCCTAATTTTACACACACACTCATCCCTAGCTCTAGTTTGTCCTAACTTTACACACACACACTCATCCCTAGCTCTAGTTAGTCCTAATTTTACACACACATTCATCCCTAGCTCTAGTTAGTCTTAACTTCACACACATTCATCCCTAGCTCAATTTAGTCCTAATTTTACACACACATTCATCCCTAGCTCTAGTTAGCCCTAACTTTACACACACACTCATCCCTAGCTCTAGTTAGTCCTAATTTTACACACACATTCATCCCTAGCTCTAGTTAGTCCTAACTTTACACACACATTCATCCCTAGCTCTAGTTAGACTTAACTTTACACACACACACTCATCCCTAGCTCTAGTTAGTCCTAACTTTACACACACATTCATCCCTAGCTCCAGTTAGTCCTAACTTTACACACACACACTCATCCCTAGCTCTAGTTAGTCCTAATTTTACACACACATTCATCCCTAGCTCTAGTTAGTCTTAACTTCACACACATTCATCCCTAGTTCTAGTTAGTCCTAACTTTACGCACACATTCGTCCCTAGCTCTAGCTAGTCCTAACTTTACACTCACATTCATTAATCCCATACTCTAGCTGGTCATAACTTTACACACACATTCATCCCTAGTTCTAGTTAGTCCTAACTTTACACACACATTCGTCCCTAGCTCTAGCTAGTCCTAACTTTACACTCACATTCATTAATCCCATACTCTAGCTGGTCATAACTTTACACACATATTCATCCCTGGCTCTAGTTAGTCTTAACTTTACAACACATTCATCAGTGTAATTTTACAGACACATTCATCCCTAGCTCTAGTCAGTCCTAACTTTACACACACATTCATCCCATGCTCTTGTTGACCCTAAATGAACATGGTGCTGCTCAGACATGTAATATTGCTGCCACTGCAGCAATCTTGAAAATCTCATATTTGTTTCTCCTGAATATATGATCATGGAGGTTTCACTAAAAGACTTCCTACAATGTGTAGTTGGTACTGAATGAAATTATGCCAATTTGACATTCAGTATGGTTGCCACTGTGTGACAGCAGCTTGTTGTTTCTTGAAAATCTTATTTCTAGTCCTCCTAAATGGAAAGTCATATCAACATGGGGTTTCACCAACTGTCTTCTAATGGCGTCCAGTTTGTCTAAATTTAAGTGATGCCAATCTTACATCCACTGTGGCTGCCCCAGTGGCTAGTTTGAAAATCTCAGTTATCAGTGATGGTTTCATTACTTGGCAGTGGAGCCTCAGTTCTTTCAAGGACTCTTTATGCTCTGATAACCTCGTTTTCAGTCGACCAATGAGAAGGCAATATACCATTTTTATAAGTCTTTGGGATGACTTATCCGGGGTTCAGACCCGTTACCCCCCACATCCGAGGCAAATGCTCTAACCACTTAGGCCACTGGAGTGGTCAGATCAGATGCAGATTAACAGTAATAGTAATATCATTGATAAAGCTTTGTACATGTATGTTGTGATATCATAAATTTGATATTGTCATTATTTATTCACTATTAACAGTGGGATGATCAGAATATAAGCTGTTTGGAGTAATGAATCTAGAAGAAAGGTGCAGTTTGTTTTACGTTCCTCAGAGGCTTGAGGGATATATATATATATGAATGAGCGTCCATACATTTGAGCTAATTTGCTTCATCAACAGTCATTAGTGGATTCTGAATGTAAACAAACAAAGTAACATTGCGTTTATAATTATGTTAAAACATAAACGTATGCTAAAAATCACTCTCACTAAAACATTTCAATACAATTCACAATGAGAAATTAGTCATGTCAGAGATAAAGAGTTAAGCATATAGGGTGATTTTTTTTAACAACCTATAGATATTTGTTTTCTTTCTCTGTTCTGGTATCAGATAAATCCAGTGACAACAAGCTTCGAGTTCGAGTGACCAGACTTAAAAGTGGAGGCCACCAACCGGAAGGAGAAAAAACTTCAGATTCATTGGAC
>JAECUM010003123.1:0-27500 GCA_016617855.1 Megalonaias nervosa | reverse complement strand
TAGCTGTTTATATTGGCTATCATAGCTAAAGGAATATGGCTAGCACAAAGAATCAAACCAATCACTACAGTTGTTGCATACTATATTCGTTTGTAGGGTAATGACTTAATAAAAGTCTTATTTGGAAAGTTTTCATTTACCTAACTGTTTTGAAAGGAATAATAACATCAGATTAATGATAACATGAACTATAGTGATGTAAACTTGGATAAACGTAAACTATAAAAAAAAGTTTATAGTAATGGGTGACACCAAGTCTGCTTACTGATCAATACCATTATGGGTTTGGGGACTGATTTATCAGACTTCAAAACATCATCAAAATAGAAAATTGTTCAATTATCTTTTATTTGCTGATCTAAAACAGATTAAATAAGTCTGTTAATATATGTGTGACACTTTCCATTAACAGGATTGATGGTGAGTTACAAGTATTATAAATAGCTTATATACAAGCTTTCTCAGATACATTGCCTGAGCTAGAAACTTGAATCCACACAAACAGTGGTGAGATGACAGTGATTGGTAAAGGCAAGCACTTTAGACCACTCAGCCAGCCAGTCCCACAGAATAATGTAAAATGGGTAAATTAACATGATAGTGTGGTAGATAGTTTACATATTCATACTTGCCAGCCTTCCCAACAGTTTATTGGGGGAGTGGGGGGAGTCTGTATGTAGTAATATTTGATGGCACCTCAGCACAGAAGTGGCTATATGCTTTCAAATGAAGGTAAAGTTTTAGAAAATGAAATAATGAATTGTACAAATGTTTAAGAAGATAAACCTATCCAAATAAAAGTAAACATTAAGTGCAACAAGATGGCCAGGTGGCCAAATGTTCTAAGGCACTTGCCTTTATCGATCACTGCTGTCTCACCTCTTTTCACGTTGGTTTGAGTCTCAGCCAGTGTGGATATGTGAGAAAGCTTTCCAGTAACTTCCTGTGGGTTGGTAGTTCTTACTTGGTTTTTCCCGGGTTCTTCCCACACCAGTTTTGCTCGCTGCCATGTATAGTCTCTATCAAGCACTGAATAATGTTAAAACCCAAACAACAAGAATAAGATGAAATATAAAAAATAATAATATTAAATTTACATTTTCTTAGATGCAAAAGTGTTTTGTGGTCCCAAGAGGTTGGTTGCAGTCTGCATGCATGACCTAGATAAAAGCACTTTTGCACCATTGAAAGCAAGTTTCTTATAGGCCTGTAGAAAATGATTGGAAATTCAAAATATATTAGGAAATAAAATATGCCCTTACTTTAAAGCAAGAACTACCTGGTAAGCTTAATATTGTTAAATGTCATCTCCACATTCGCATATCACAACCATACAGACATTAAAAAAAAAACCCACAAAGTTTGTCTTTACAATCCATTGCACTGTGAAATTCACAATTAGCTTGTAATTGCCCTTTGCCACTCCATGTAGTAAAATGGTTAGTTGAAGGTGATACAGATTTTATTAGTGCTCATATTTACACTCATTCAAAACTCCTTTTCCAAAGATCTTTTTGAAGTTTTCTCCTCATTGGAAACGATAATAATCATAATAATAAGGTCTTTATTTAAAGAGGGTAACTCAGTTAAATACAGTTAATCTCACTTGAGGGACTTTGCAAAAAACTAAATTTTAAGATATAAAGAAGTGGAAAATAAAATGAAATAAAATAATTATTTACAAGTAAACACATCAACAAATACATACTAAAAGACACTGTGAAAGTAGGAGGACATAAAGGAATGCAAGTTTCAGTGGGAAATGAAGAATACTCAGAATTTGAATTGCTCACCTTATTTACATTATGCACAAAATTTCATCCTTTGATGGCATAAATTGCCAGTGATATTGATAGATGTTTATCACAGAATCAGCTCCATTGTGTCTTGGTGGTCATCTTTGCTCATTAAAAAGAATTTAATCTGCCCCAATGCAGGCTTGTATGTCGAAAGATGTCATATACTTCAGAATCACCAATGTCAGTGTCATGTTGGCAGGATGTGCAAAATATAAAATGCTACCCATTGCTAATGTACTTTCATAGTCATACTCCGTCAAATGAGTTCTGAAATTTAATTTTGCTGGGCTTTTCCTTGTTAAACAGATGGCTCATTGTTTGCTGAACCACAGCTGTGTTTCAACAGTTTACCTTCGAAAATGGAACACACTCCAAGAGCGACACTGCTCCGAACTTCATTCCAGTTACAAAAATAATCACATTTTTCATTGTATGTCTAGAGCAAATTCCAACATCAGTGCAGCTTTACCACCGATCATGAACTAGGTAAAAACCTTCCACAAAGATGGCTTAGAAATTGTAATTCACAGTTATGGAGTGTAATAATTTTTGTTATCAAATCCTTCTCTGATTTATCAAAGAAACTGGGTTATACCACTTATAAACATAAATTTTCAGATTTCCAACATCAACACTAAAAGGACTAACACAAATCATACACTAAAAGGACTGACACAAATTATCCTAGCTGTTGTCAATTAATTGACTCATTGTACCCTGTGGATTCTCTTCATTTTCGCCTGAAATGAGGGTAGGGTTACTTCTAAATGCATGCAGACAAATCTGTTTCCAAGAGATTTTCCTTTTATCTGGATGCTTAGGTATATTGTTAATTGGCTATTTCACCTCTGTATGTACTGAAGGGGGAAAAATGCCCTATTTTGCATATTGGACCCAAGATTTTTCATCTCCTTACCACTTTTATTATAAAAATCTCAAATTTATGATACTTTTTGCAAAGGTTCATCTGTCAACATGCAGTCCTGCTTTGGAAATAAGGCCAAAAGGATTAAAATCCAGACACAAACTCCAGTTCCAAAACTGGTAAATTTTGACTGTAAAAGAATTGGGTCTGAAATATTAAATTTTTCTCTACTGTTTACTTTTTTATGTGAGTAAAAATTCTGAATTATTAGGTATCATTGTAGAACTAATCTTTCTCCATTTCTTTAATACCAACCACATTGGTGTGTCATAAATGATATTGATGTTGCAGAGCCCAGAAGTAGGGTATTCCACATGACACAAATGATGCACTCGGGGATAATGATGCAATTGATCTTTTGCAAAAAATGTCTCATAAATTTTCAAGAAATGGCTGTTTTTATAATTTCTATGCAACATTAAAGCATAAATGATCAAATAAGCAATGAATATTTAAATTTAATGATGTTATCAAAATTCATCCCATAACTTATTTTCCCTTGGAGATATTTTTGTTCATTTTCACCTGAAATGGGCAGTAATAAAGGCATTTTGGGGGTTACTTTTTATAAACACATCTGTTGGCTAGATTTTCATTTAGCTGGATGGTTACTTGAATGAAAGATGTTGTTTTTGCATGGCTAATTTGCCAGTGCACATGAAGCAGAGTGACAATTGGACTTTTTCTTTTTGCTTGCATATTGGACCCTCTGTTTTCATGTCCTAGCCCCATTTTACACCAGATTTCAAACTTATCCTACTTTTAGCAAAGGTTCATGTGTTCATGTGCAGTTCAGACCAGTCTGATTTAACTCCAAGGCCAAAAGTCTAAAATTGAACTTAAATTCTGGTTTCAAAACTGGTAATTTTTAGCTTAAAAGAAATTGGGTCTCAGATATTAAGTTTTTCCACAGTATTTGTTTAACATGAGTGAAAAATCTATATTATTTGGTATCATTGTAGAACTATATATTTCTCCTTTTCTGTAATACCACCCACTTTGGTGTGTTGTAAATGATGTTGACATTACAGAGCTGAGAAGTTGAGTGCTACCTCATGACACCAAAGTGTGGCATGTAGGGATAATGAGTTATAATAAGTACTCTGTGACAATTAAGTGCATAACTGCCAAGTGCTGATATTTTTACATGACTATTAAGTGTGAGGCAATACGAATCATGAAAGTTAGGATTAAGGATTAGGATTTATTGGAAGTCAAGATTTTGTAAACACAACTGTCAGGCAGAGCGAGAAAGTGGGAGTTTAAAATCATATCTTCCATGTGACAATGTGACTGGTATGAATGCTGTGACTGGTATGAATAATGTGACTGGTATGAATACTATGACTGGTATGAATACTGTGAATGGTATGAATACGGTGACTGGTATGAATAATGTGACTGGTATGAATACTGTGATTGGTATGAATACTGTGACTGATATGAATACTGTGACTGGTATGAATAGTGTGACTGCTATGAATACTGTGAATGGTATGAATACTGTGACTGATATGAATACTGTGACTGGTATGAATAATGTGACAGGTATGAATAATGTGACTGATATGAATACTGCAAAAGCCTGCTTGATGAAGGGTCAAGTGTTAAGTGTACGACAGGTGTGCAATATCAGGTAATCAGGCCTACCATGGGCTCTTGTTTTTATTTGGCATTTTGCATTTCTATAGCACTGTGTATAAATCAATTTATGTACACAATTAATTTAATTACACATTTTATCTTCTCATCTGCTGTCAGTTCTTGAATTAGTAATTGTGGGTTATAATAAAAATAAGATGTAATGAGAAAATTTGGATAGTACCATTTGTTGTTACATCATTCTTACTTTTTTAGTTTTGTTTTCTTGACTGAAGGTGAAAGGGGATATATCATAGCTACATCAGTTTTTGTCTGTCTGTTCATCTTTATCTAGTCATCTATTTATAGACAAATTTATTTGTGTAACATAGCTTTAGTTGCTGTGGGGTTTTTTCTCAAACCTCAAAATGTGCTTTTCCATTGGATAAAGAAGGAAGCTTATCTATTTTGAGGCTGCTGAATCCATGGTCTCTGTCACTGGGACTGAAAATTTGAAATTGTGATTTTTATTTCTGAACGACAAGTCAAATTTCCTGGGCCTAATTTTCATCTGACTTCCTAAGTGGACTGTACTTGATCAAGAGTAGCGCTTTATTGATTCTTAGGCTGAGAGACAAAAGGTCATGGTCATTTTAGATAAAATTGCAAATTGGTGGTTGGGGAGGCATGATAAATCAATTTTTATTAATCAAATTTTCATCAGATTTCATTTTTTGCATGCACTTGGACACAGACACCTTGCTGTTGATTCTCAAACCCAGAGGGCATGGCTATGATAGCCAAAATTATCAGTTTAGTTCCAAATGACATGTTCACTATCCTGAAGTTTCCCATATCCTTTTTTTATCAGCTTCATTGTGTTTTTGGATTACACTTGAGATATGGCAGCTCTAAGTTGAGTCTGCAATCAGCAGATTATAGGTCAAAATCATTGGACCTGAAATTATGGTAATTTTACATTTGTTTCATTGGCTAGGGGATCAGCCATTCTTCTGATTGGTTATATTTAAACTGCTGTGGTCTTTATATGTTAGCAGTTTAGAAATTTCAGTTACATGTGGCTGAATTTGCAATGTGCAACAATGTTCTGACATGCATAGCTGCACCATTATCAGATCAACAGAAATTGAATAAACTTAATTTACTGCATTCGTAAGTGTCATCAATATATGAAAAATACCCTGTTTTGGACATGTAGCAGAATTGTAGTTTACAATAAACATTGGAACCCCAGGTGGCCACATGGTCTACAATGTTCTCCTTTACCAATCACTGCTAACCCACCTCTGTCCGCTTGGGTTTGAGTCTTGGGCTCAGTCAGTGTGGATATGTGAGAAAACTTAATAATAGCTTTGGGTAGGTCATGGTTCTTACCCGGGTTTTCTTGGGTTCTTCCTCCACCAATTATTCTGGCCACCACATACAGCATATCTTGTGCTGAGAAATGGCATTTAACCCAAAACAACAAATTATAATAAACATCAAGTGGTTAAGTTTCCTTAGTCATGTATTATCAAGACCGACTACACTTTTTAAGGTTACATTTCAGCAGAAATCAAAGTAATGTGAGGTAGTAATGAACAAGTACTGGTTATGTTTGAGACAGTGCTTATATTTGGGACAGTGTCCATGTAAATGTAAATGTCTCAATTTGATGGTTTGAAATCCAGATGTACTTATTGGTTTCCGACATTTTATTTATAACTGTAACAGTTATAAAATATTGTCTTGTCTTTATCAATATAGTACAGGCTGTAATCTGGGCTGAATTTAATTTGCTATAGTCCAGGCTGTAGCAATATGCTACAATCCAGGCTTTATCAGTATTATAGTCTGGGCTGTATCAGTATGCTATAGTCCAGACTGTAGCAATATGCTGTTGTCTGGGCTGTATCAATTTAGTATAGTTATGGCTGTATCAGTATGCTATAGTCCAGACTGTATTAATATGCTTTAGTCTGGGCTGTATCAGGTTAGTATAGTTCTGGCTGTATCAGTATGCTATAGGTCAGCTGTCAGTGCATTATAGTCTAGGCTGTATCAGTATGCTGTAATCTGGGCTGTATCAATTTATTATAACTCAGGCTGTATCAATATGCTATAATCCAGACTGTAGCAATATGCTGTTGTCTGGACTGTATCAATTTAGTATGACTCAGGCTGTATGAGTATGCTATAGTCCAGACTATCAATATGCTGTAGTCTGGGCTGTATCAATTTAGTATAACTCAGGCTGTATCAGTATGCTATAGTCCAGGCAGTCTCAATTTGTTACCAGTCTGTATCAAAATGCTGTAGTCTGGGCTGCATCAATATACTATACAATAAATGAGTAAATATAACATGCATCCAAGTATAACACACTCATGTATTACCCATAGTTTTCCTGTTGTGTAAAAAATATCTTAGATTACCCAAGGACATGCATAACCTGCAGGTTTTTGTAAAGATTAATAAACGACCAAAATCTGTGTTGGCTTCTTTTTATTATCAGCATAGTATAAAACAGGGTATGGTGAATCATCCTTTCTGTTTACCACTGAGTCCCAAAACTGTCTAAATTTCAATCCACGTGGTCCGCTTGATAAAAGGAGATAACACAGCAGAGCCATTTCAACCAGACTGGGTCAATTCAAAATTAGTTTCTTGACCTCAACCATTCCATGATGGCACCATGTGCTTTCTTTGCTAACTGCAGAAACAAAGCTATACCTATCCATTAATTCAAAATCAATAAAATAATCATGTACCCCTAAATAATCGTAAGATGGCATGAACTACAAACCTTCCAGTTTAACAGTAAACAATGTAGTCAGTTAGGGTATGGATGCTTGGGCAAGAATAACACCGGCTACTATTTGCTATGGATTATGTAAATGTGAAATTCTTGCAGAAGGCAACTTGTCTAGCTCTGAATCCAATTACGACAGCAAATCAGAAGCAGCATCACAGGTCTCAACAATCAATGAAGTATGCCTAGCCAAGGTTATGGATGTTTTCCAAGACAGCGAATATGTTGAAATTCTAATGAACAAATTTATATCACTCATTTTTTTAATATTATTGACATTGATATACAATGCTATAGAAGTTCATATTGTAAAATTATATCTGTGGCAGTTTAAGATTTTAGCAAACACAACAACCTTGCCATTCTTAATGAATTAGTAAGTTATTAAATTGAAAATGCTGATTTTATTATTTTGATTATTGTCTTCTTCTTATATCGTCTTTAATCTTTAAAAAATAGCTTAACTGTAAAACATAACTATATAATCAACAGTAGAGTGGTTAACTATTTCAAACTTGGTGCGTTGTTTGAAATAGGAAACGAGTCTATTGATATATTACTACAATATAGTAATATGAATAAAAATCAAATTGTATAACACACATACATATATACCCCATGGGAGCACAGGGGGGTGCATGGTAGGGAAACACTTAGATAACCACATGTTATATTTACTAATTTATGGTAGTCCAGGCTGTATCAGTATGCTGTAGTCTGGGCCGTATCAGTATGCTGTAGTTTGGGCTGTATCAGTATGCTGTAGTCTGGGCCGTATCAGTATGCTGTAGTTTGAGCTGTATCAGTATGCTGTAGTTTGGGCTGTATCAGTATGCTGTAGTCTGGGCCGTATCAGTGTGCTGTAGTTTGGGCTGTATCAGTATGCTGTAGTCTGGGCCGTATCAGTATGCTGTAGTCTGGGCTGTATTAATATGATATAGTTTGAGGTGTATCACTATGCTACCATTAGATGATTTCCTACCAGTCAGATTACTGTTAGAAGAATTTGTTCTAAATACTGAAACACACATACCCTTGTTGGATTGTACACCTCTATGCAGAACAGGTGTTATAATGTACTGTCAGATATTTTGTGTCATCTATCGTCATAAAGTGAAATATCAGCATTGTTGTTACATTGTTGTGGTTTGTGATTTCAGGGTGGATCAGCTGAGGCAGACAAAGAGGAATATAAACACACACGTATGCAGGACAACTACAACTTTGTATGGCAAAAGGACAACAAGCAGCAAGTGGCTACATCTGAAAATGATGGAGATGATTCCAACACAGCAAAAGAAATCAAAAAATAAACTTCTTGACAGCGAATGTGAGTTCTTGATTGCATTTAAAAACCAAGGGCTTTCTCTGTGATATAGTTGTTGTCATTTCCATACTGTTGGAATCCTTTTTTATACAGCCACCATAAGTGGATAATGTTAAGATGCTATCCATTTGTCTTTCTGCCTGTCAATCTTTCTGTGACAAATTTCATTTCTGCACAAAAACTTGTCCACTGTCAGCATTTACAATACTTTTTGGATAGCATATACTTGGGCTTAGGAAGAACCCTGTCAATTCCGATGTCAAAAAGTCAAAGGTCAATGTCATTGTGACTCGAAGAAACAAAAATGGTTTCTACACAGTCACTTGAGTTCTCTACCATCTGTAGTTACCAAGCATTACAGACAGCTTGTGCTTGAATTTAAAATAAATCCTATTGCTTTTGGAGTCAAATTGTCAAAGGTCGAAGTCATTGTAATTGAAGAAAAATGGTTTCTTGACAATAAATCCGAGTCTTCATTTTATACAGCTCTCAGAGTGTGTGGATGACACACATAGGCAAGGAAGAACCCTATTCTGAAAGGTTATGATCACTTACTGATAGAAGAAAAATTGTTTCAACACAATAACTTGAGTTCTCAATCATCATTGCCTATCAAACTTTGTTGATGGCTTGCACTTGGAGCAAGGAAAACCCATATTAATTTCAGGGTCAAAAGTTCAAAGGCTGGAACGACTGATTGAAGGAAGAACAATGAACAGTGGTTCTTTCACAGTAACTTCAGTTCTCAATCTTCTTTGGTCACCAAACTTTGTTGATCATTTATGGTTGGAGATAAGGAAGAACCCTATCAGTTTTAGGTTCAAAAGGTCAAAAGTCAAGGTCATTGAGACCAAAAGAAGAAAAAAGCTTTTTACACAATGACATTCGTTCTGCTTCACAGATCTGACCAAATTGGGTAGATGGCTTGCACTTGGGGTAAGCAAGAAGTTTATTGAGTTTTTTTATGTCCAGAGGTGAGAGGTCAAGGTAACTGAGAGAAGAAAAGGGTTTCCACACAATAGTGTTAGTTCTGGATCACCTATATGAAAGTTAGTGGATGGGTTACACTTGAGGTCAGAAAGTACCTTGTTGATTTAGGGGTCAGAAGTTTGATGTCTGTGTGACTATTCTGTAAACAAATACCAGTTGTCTTCATAGAGGACTGGTAAACATGTGATGGGCGTATAATGTGCCACTTATAATACTCTTGTTCATACATTTTTAATGCTATAATTGCGGTATGAAAGGTTTTCGTTAGTACTAGTCATCAGTACAAAACTTTAGGAACATTAAATTTAATAACAGTAGAATATTATGTGCTATTATTCTATTGGGTTTTCTTTTACAGGTGCTAGTCCCCTAATCCAAGACTTTGTTCCCTCCTCCAATTAGTAATTGGAGGTCAGGAATGAAAAATAGCATGATCACATGCTAATGCCTTGGTCAGCTATTAACAATTGAAATATCTTCCTTCTTTTCCTTCAAATCTTTTTATCTATATACATGTTTCTTTGTTGTTTAATGGCATTGATGTTCTCTTTGTAGTATTAGTTAATTTCTACATGCATTGTTTTCTTGTATCTTTGCCCATTTTTGTTGATTTTTAGGGTTTAGAGTCCATTGGTAACAAAACGTTGCCTCTTGTGTTTCAACCCTCAGATAGTAATAGGTGTAAGTATTTCCTACCCTTTTGCTGTTCTGGTTTATTGATGTATTTATATAATTCCTTCAGCCTTCATAATGCCTCAAGGTGTTGGAAAATGTGGGTATAAAAATACAGTGTGGGATACTCACCCCATCTGTCATGCATGCATAGCATATGTACATATAGATGGTTGCGCTGTTTGTTGTTTGTGACCAGTGAAGTTTGGGCCTCAGCAGAAAACCACCATGCTTATAGGGCAAAGAAAAAGGGTCCTACCTCTTCCTCTTCTACTAAGGAAGACTTTTTCTGTTCCCAAGAGGAGGCTATGGCACTACATAATGTATGAAAATTGGTTATGGCTACAATATTATAATAATATATGGCACTACATAATGTATGAAAATTGCTTATGGCTACAATATTTCCAGATGTACAGAAGTTGCCAGCTTTAATGAGAGTGAGTTGTCAGCACTTCCTGTTGAACAGAAACTGCCCTGTTTCAATGATAGTGATATCCAGAATTTTGAAGTCACTTGTTCTACAAAAGGGAGAGCACAGAGGGAGGGATCTTTGGTACTTCCAGTCATAGGGAGTCGCAAATACCAAAGACCAAACCTTGCCTTCCTAATACTAATGAAGTACACCTGTCATGCTATGATTGTAGACCTTGAATTAAAACAAGATCTGGTTTGTTTCAGTCAGGTTTATTGAAAAGAGACCCACTACATATGTTTACATCATCTTTCCAGTCATTGCCTGCTGGCTTGGCAGATACTAAAGTCTGGTTACTGGGCACCAGTCACCAGAATATGGGTCTTGTGATAGTGATAGAAGGTCTGTCACCAAGTACTGATCTAAATCAGTTGGCTTCCTGTCTTCAGACCAGGTACCACATTTTGACCCACAGTCTAGAAGACGGTATTGGTTCATTAACCTGCTTTCTTTATGTTTGCATTCAGTCCCTATGAGGAATGGACTAAGTTTTGAGGACCGGTCTGAGGAAAGGTATTGGGTAGAGACCTCTATTCTTTTGATGTTTCCTTCAACCCATGTTGAGCTTGATTACTCTGCTGATGGTGAGTCAGCTACTAGTTTTACCATAACCTTGCATGCCAGCTTTTTTAGCAGTCTTCTTTAATCTATGGAAGAAGGAATCCTTCTTGTCCAGCAGCCTTGTAGAGACTCTTAGAAGCCATGGTTAAGATATCCAAAAAGCACTGTCATGTATGTGGCACTTTCTACAGAGCTCGTTCACATCCGGAGGGATGTGGCCTTGGAGACATAGAGAATTTTGCTGTTTCACATTAAAAATATTTTACAGGGTGTCCCACTAAATGCAGAGACAACATTCAGAGGGCCAATTCATACAGTTGCTTCACAAGATTTAAGAGATCTACAACAACAGTCCCAGACTGCTTTGGGGGCTTAAGTGGTTAGAGTGTCCACCTTGGATGCGGGAGGTCGCAGGATCAAACCCAGGCCAAGTCATACCAACGACTTATAAAAATGGTACTAACAGAAGCCACACTTGGCGCTCAACATTGAGAGGTTAGTGTTAGGACTGGTTGGCCTGGTGTCAGGATAATGTCACTGGGTGGGACCAGATGCTACATATCTGCAGCATGATGCCCCAGTTCTAAACATCACAATAAACTGACACACTGCAGACATCTTAGCGATATGACTGGAAAATTGTTAAAGCTACATTAAAAATCCAGGTCACTCACACACTGTGTGCAATATTGGTCTTGCTAAATTGGAGAAGAAATCACTCTGAGTTTAAAATATCCTTCTGTCCATCATAACAAGGCTACAGGAGGGACCCATGGAGGAAGTCTCCCCCTTACTCAAAAATGGAGGCAGTTGCCCTCAGGCAGTCACACCCTCTCTTGCAAAGTCCTCTCTTCCCAAAGTCCCAGTTGGTACCAGATTAATAAGCTGTTTTTTAATAGTTTGGTTTGATCTCTTGAACGATGTGTGGGTTCATTACAAAATAAGAGAGAGTTAATGGTTTTGCTTCAGGGATCCGGCACCTGTTTCAAGGTCCCCCATTCTGTTCCAGTAGTCTGAACTGGTATTTCTGCAGAAAGTGGTGTACTCCCTTTGGAGGAAGGGTACAGCAGAGAGGTTGAAGTGCATAAGTCGAGGATTTTATTCCCAACTTTTCTTAGTTTCAAAGAGAAGGGGAAAGTATTGACTCATCAACTGTCTTTCCCTTAGATCAGATTCCTTTTTGGAGGAGCAGTTGAAGATGGAGACAACTGCTTTAGTCAAGAAAGCCATCAGGCCAAATGACTAGGTAGTCATAATAGATTTCCAGGATGCTTATCTTCAGATCCCCATCTTTCCAGCCCAGAGGAAATTTTCCTGCAGTTTTGTCTGAGACATGAGATCTTTCAAGTTTGGGCTCTTCCTTTCAGCAAACTTTCCACTCCCAGAACCTGCATCAGAGTTATGACTGTAATAGTGTCTCGTTATGGGTTCCCATCCTCCCATAATTCAACAGCTGGTTGAAGCACAGTTTCATTGGATCTTCCCATCTGAGAGATTTGTCTTTTGTGGGATGGTGACTTGACCCAATCTCCAATCAAGAGGAAGATTTTATCCTTTCTCAGAATTTCATTTATTGGTGACAACTTTTCTCACCTATGAAGAAATGGCCACACTAGTTTAATAGGATATCAAATCCTGGTTTTCCTAAAGGAAGAACACATCGTCCTTGTCAGTATTGTGTTGCAGTATGCGCAAAGAATAAAATACTCCCTCTTTCTACTGCACTTCACAAATTCAAACTCCATCAATCACTAATTGCAAAATTTAGTTTTGATGGATTTTGCTTCTTTCACAGATGGTTTATCCTTTCTTGATTGACAACTAAATTTCAGCATTCGGCTTTAAAATATTAACATAATTCCCCACTTTTCCAACAGCCAAAATAATCATTATATTGCATTTTATGTATGGAGTAAAATCTAACTTCAATGAAACATTGCCTCTAAACACAAACTAGCCATATGCCATATGGCTTAAACATTAGGCAAAAAAGGGAAATAACTTTTATTTCTCCAATGTGCTTTTCATTCATTTACCAAATGAATTGGGTTTTTCCACATCCTGTATTTTACCTATGCAAATTAGCTTTAACTCCCCCCTCCCCCAAGTGATTAAAGGATTAGAACACAAAATCATCTGCGCTATTGTCAGTCATTTGAGGTGCTGACCATTGTACCTATGGAGGGGGTATGTTGTGCTGTGATTACAGTCAAATCAAGATGATTTTTTCTTTTATCCGAAGATGTTTTTTTTCAACTAAGTATTGAAGTATTTTTAAGAAACATATCCCATGTCCCCTCTATAAATAAAATGGTTGGTCCCCAAGCTATCTGTGGAGTGGCTGTTGTTCATCTCTTTACCTTTTAATAATGTCTGTGACAATTAAATGGCATAAACTGCCCCATGGCAATAGTATTCCAAGAACTTTAATAACGACTGTTCAGGGCCCTGCTTTTTATATACTCTAGGCTTCAAGGTATTTAGAAAGGTCTCTCTTTCTTTTCCAAGGATTTACTGGCAATCATGTCTTTATAAACATGGCCATATCAGGCAGTTTGGAACCAGCAATGATGTTTTTAGAACGACACATCATACTCTGGTAGGCTGGCGATCTATGTTGATAAGGAGAATACGAGTTTTTTTCCCTGTAGTATTTTTATTCTGTGAATATTTGATTTTGTCTTCATTGCTTCATTGATATATATATATATATATATATATATATATATATATATATATATATATATATATATAAAGTCAAAATACCATATAATACTTACTGATGAGTCCAAATGCAAACAACATAGACCCTGATCTGCCATTACATGATGCACTGTCATAACAGGGTCTATGTTGGTCTGCTGATTACTCTAAGAAGCTACATAAACCCAGATCTACCAGCACATTGTAGATCTGGGTCTGTACAGTTTACAGTTGGACTCATCAGTGAGTATACACAGTACTTCCCAAAATAAGTCATGACATTATGACTTTTTATTATGTATTAGTTTGTACTACTACTTCATTCACAGATATATTATTTACATCATTAACTGTATATGTATTACGTAGAGAAAATCACAGAAAATGTTATGTCTCAAGTATGTTGAAAGTACCAGATTATCACAAATTCACTTGCATGAAAATATTATGAATCACAGCTCCTTGTATGCATCTTTACAAAATAGTCAAAACTGTTTCATATTGGATGGATTCTCTATTTGTCTTTTTGTTTTCCTATTGGACAGATTCTCTATTTTTATTATTATTGGACAGATTCTCTATTTTTATTAATATTGGACAGATTCTCTATTTGTTCAGCATTTTGAAAGAATTCAAGACACAGAACTTCTGAAGTAATTGAGGTTAATTAAAGTTAAACGTAGAAAACAGTAGTATTTGACATATGACCATCAATACTAACAGCGGAAGGACCATTCACTCAAAAACCACTCAACAGAATTTGACCAAATTTGACATGTATATTCCTGGTATGACAGCATGACAGTTTGTTAGTAATGCTGCCACTCTGCCATGCAGTATGTCTGCTTTTACTAAAATAAGACATCTTCTAAGTGACTTCCTCAATTAGTTCTCAGCAGAGTTCAACCAAATTTATGAGAAAGCATGTTGGTATGGAGTCCTTACTGTTACTAAAAATAGAGGAATCTTCAGTTAAAACGTTTTATACTTAAGGAATTGAGTCAGTTTCTCAAGATACAGGTGACAGCAAGTCATGTTACTTTGGTTTGTGGCTACTTCTCAATGTGTACAGTATTATGGATGGGCTAGAAATGCAGGCCATGGTCAACTTCCTGTATACAGAGTATGGTAATTTGCCATCAGATATGGCTGACAACATTAACAATGAGAAAAACATCCAACAACTTTTTTCATAATTAATCAATAGAATTTATATAAGCTTTCATGTAAAGCATACTGTTACCCCACCTCAATTTCTTGACCAGCTGCTCTCACATTTTGCTTTTAGGCAAGTGTCCAATAGGTGAGCAGTCTTGGGCCCACGTAGGCCTCCTGTCCAGTCACATTGTTATTTTGGTCACATTTTGTTGTTGAATACAAGTTAAACATTAGTAGGTCATGCCTTTGGTTATTTCTGAAATAGAGGAGTTAAAGGACAAATCAGAATATTGTCAGCCGCATGGATGTAAAATAGAATATTCCTATTTTCCCGACAGCGCATATAATTAATGCATCATCCTGATATTGTAATGATTTCATGGTTCCCTGGGTGGCTGAGTGGTCTCGGGTGCTTGCCTTGACAGATCGCTGACATTTCACCTCTGTCCATGTGGATTCAAGTCTCAGGTTTGGTCAACAGGAATATGTGAGAAAGCTTGCCAGTAGCTTCTTGTTTGTGAATGGTTCCTCCCGGGTTTTTCTTCCACCAGATATACTGGCCACCATGTGAAGCCTATCATACACAGAAAATGGTGTTAAAGCCACAAACAAATCACCTCATGGCATAATTGAAAACCTTTGTTCACTTTGATCAGTAAGGCTACTGTTGGAAGTCAGATAAATTTTCATAATGGATCATCAGTTTCTTCTGATTGGTGATTAATAATCAGTTAATGTTCACATAACATCTTGGAAAAATATGGACTATTTTTCAGTTAGCCAGAAGACTGAAAATTTGGAAATGGTCAACTTCATCCAGATTAGATCTCATAAATTGTAACAATTGAACTGGGCATTTCACTAAAAGTGACCTATGCTTGACCAGATTGATTAATCAGAGCAATACTTAGAGAGGTTGTCTGTTCTGTTGCAGAAGTTGCAATAATTTTTTTCAGCATGTGATTTTATTGTTAAAATTATCATATACGTTCGCTTATAAGTCCATTCTAATTGCAAACTGCATAGATTCAAATATGTTGCATAATAGAGAGGTAGATATGGATATATATGGCTTGTTAAGAGTAATCAGTTGAACAGTGACCTTGATCTTTTAGCATATTATGCAGTGGTAGATCAGTGTCCTTGTTGTTGGCAATAGGACCTGTCTTATAAGTAAATATATGTGGTTATTGAATATATATATATATATATATATATATATAAATGTATGTATGTATATATAGTCAGTCCTGTATTTGATTACATTGTTTTATTCATACGTGACTTTTCCATAAATGCTGCATTTCATATTTGTAATTGTTAGTCATTCTATGTGCAATGCTTATTTAAGAAAATATTTATCGTAAACATTGTATCGTTGTATATTAAGGTAATTTAATTTCCTAATTTTTGAATGCATATCTTTCAAAAATATAGTTTTGATATTTAAATTACTTTCAATTTGATGTGTAGTCTGAGATGTAAAAAATTTTAAAAATATACAAAAATATGGATTTTCTGCATGGATTCAATTATTTTGACTGGTTGTAAAATTATGCATTATAGTGTTTCACTGCTAACGTTTGGCAAGGTCAGAGTTGTCAGATGTATAGATCCTTGTGTGGCGATACATGAGAAGTTAAAATGACATCTTTCAGGTTTATATTTGTATTTGTGTGGTTCCTACTAGTATTCATTGCCTTTTATTTCATTGTATTTAACCAGATATGAAATTATTATGTGATAATGACAATTGATATGTGTTCGTTTATTTTACCTACTCAAATAAAATAAATTATTGATGAATAATTAACATTCCAGGGTAAATCTTGTCGATCAACAAAACATTAGCTTTCATTCTGTAGCATGTATTTTCCTTCCACACCCTGTCACAATGGTTTTAATTCTATACTATGTATCTTCATACCCTGTCACAGTAGTTATCATTCTGTACTGTGTATCTTCCATACCCTGTCACAGTAGTTATCATTCTGTACTGTGTATCTTCCATACCCTGTCACAGTAGTTATCATTCTGTACTGTGTATCTTCCATACCCTATCACAGTAGTTATCATTCTGTACTGTGTATCTTCCATACCCTGTCACAGTAGTTATCATTCTGTACTGTGTATCTTCCATACCCTGTCACAGTAGTTATCATTCTGTACTGTGTATCTTCCATACCCTGTCACAGTAGTTATCATTCTATTCTGTGTATCTTCCATACCCTGTCACAGTAGTTATCATTCTGTACTGTGTATCTTCCATACCCTGTCACAGTAGTTATCATTCTGTACTGTGTATCTTCCATACCCTGTCACAGTAGTTATCATTCTGTACTGTGTATCTTCCATACCCTGTCACAGTTTTGACTTCTCAAAACATTGATAAATTACAGCTGTTGTTCAGAATATTAATAGTGCCCACAAAAATTAAGAATATTTTGTACCAGGTCACTGATAAATAAGATATCTCACAAGGATATGAAGACTATACACTAGAACTTTATTATATAAATATTCTATTTTGTTAATTTTATCTTGTTCAGTTTCTGTTTCATTAGGTTCACCTTTATCCATATTTTGGCAGACCCAAGAATGGATGACAGAAGAATCAGTTTTAATAGAGATTCACAATATGTGGTCCACTACCAACTTTAACTGAAGGGCATGCAAAATCAAAGTGTCTAAAGTGTAAAAATGTAATAAAGTTTCCTGTATGTGTTCAGGCATGGAATGTAAACACAGATCCAGCTGAATTTTTCACCCCTTGACCTGGAAATTTATCCTAAACTTCTAAATGAGTGCTTTCCACTCTGCCAAACTGTTCATACAAATATTTTTCTTTTGGCATAATGACCATTACAGTCAGCCATAGCTTCCTACTTGAATCAAAAAGAAATATAAATACAAAAATGCTTCAACATTTTGTAAATATGGGCCATTATAGCACTGCCAGCCTACACCATAATCTATGAAAGTTTATAACTTGATTGTATGAAAGGTGCAAGAATATTTTTAGTTAAATCTTACATATGAATTGATGCTTGCAGAAAGAAGAATTTTGTGTAGCCTTATTTCTTCTTCAAATACATTACCCAATCATAATACCATAGGAGAACTACTCATGCCTCACAAATCCAGACTTCCTAGGCTAAAACATTTTAGCTACAAACCTTAAAGTTGCCTTCTCATCTAGGTAGCAGTTAGAGTGATCTCCCCTTGATACCAGGATTGGCATCAGTCTGGTGAAATTGACAGTTGCTACATACATTCATAAAGAGTAGCATGCTGTCTGCAGACAGAGGGGTCCTGCAAAATCAATAGAAACTGTTTGGGAGTTTTCTACCTAAAAACAAGTTGGAGGAGTTTCATCTTTGAAGGGAAGTATCCTCCATCTATAAATTTCCAACTTTTCAGTTCTTTCTGTCATCGACAACAAAGTTACTTTTCAGTGTTACCAATTTGCTGTCTTCACACACATAGGTGCCTTTGGTACATATGTGCATGGGTCGCGATGGTGTCCCCTCACATTGCTTGCACAGGCTTGATGTACATTATAGAAATCTCATTTAATATTGCTGTATAATTTCTACTATGTCTGGATACATACAGGCAAATTTTCTACATTGTCGTGGCATCCGCTTTATAGTTATATACAGAATGCTTTACTAATTTTACCGGTATAGAATATCTTTGGTCATTTTCTGCAGGTAATATTGTTTTTATAATGGATATTGTAGCATCTACTTAGTATCTATAATGATGCTTCAGTGCATTTTTTGTGTGCAAGTTTTGTGTGTGCTATAGAAAACTCATTTATCTTACTGTATAGCTTCTGCCAGATACTTATAGGTAAGCTTTCTATACATAGTAGCGACAAGCTGATACATGTATTTCTGTAAGTGATGCTTAGTGATTTTGCCTGTATAGGCAGTTAAAAATTAGCCTTCCAACATGATTGTATGTGTATTTATTATAAGCAATTCTTACATGATTTTACCTGTATAGGCAGTTAAAATTGGCCTTCCTGCAGGTATGTTATTACTAGAAATAATTATTTTGGCATCCATATCTTGTGTGTATTTATTATAAGTGATGCTTTAGTGATTTTACCTGTACAGGCAATCAAAAATTGGCCATCCTACAGGTAGATTAATATTAGAACTGATTATTTAGCATCCACTTAGTATTAATAGTGACACTATTTTTCAATGCATACAGGTCATATTTGCCATTTTACAGGCCATTCTTATAGTAACTCTGCTTGAACATTCCTATGTTCATGGAGCAGGACACGTGCTGCACTATATGTGTATGTATGTGTGTATGTGTGTGTTTATATATATATATATATATATATATATATATATATATATATATATATATATATATAGTCAGGTCTGTTTTGTCTTTCAGATTTAGATCATGACCAGTCTGAAAACCACTCTACTTGTGTAGTTTTCTCTGGTTGTCATTCCTTGAATACATCAGGCTTGGATATTATAGGCATATGTCAATGGATGGCAATTTTATGGGCACTAAGGGGAAGGTGCAGAAGGATACATTAAGAGATGAAACATCTTAGTTTGCAGGCAAGGGTTTGAAACCATATTATTTACTGGGAATCGAGATGGAGCAACAACAGCCTCAGTTATAGTCTTGCATATCAGAATTATGGCATCAAATGATAATTGTCTATGGAAGCATCTACTTTCAATTGCTCTCACACAATCTGACAAAGTTGCTGACATTTGGTATTGTATACTTCGTGAATTGCAAGTTCCAAGTGTCTATGGATATTGTTTCTTGCAAATGCTTTATGTCAGTTTTCCATTTAGATACCCATCAGTCTATTCGTTAAGTTTCAGTCGTTGGGTCAACATTGGATTTAATATCTATGGCAACCTTTTAGTACTCAGAACACAGCTTACATTCTTCCACCCCAAATCTCACACAGCACATGAGAGCATATTTATAGAATGGCCCACTTTGTAAGCATGGAAGCTCAACATACTATGGCCATGGCTGTAATGAACTTAATGGATCAAGTTGCAATGCTCTCCACCTCCACCTATATTAAAGACTATCATAGGCCAAGCTACGCTCGCTATCATTATCATCTAATCTCCTCTAATGATGAGGTTGATTGACCAAGGATGCATTTTTCCATCCCTCACACAACAGAGGGTTTTGCAAGGCAACCAACAAAAGGTGGCAGTGAATGTCCCAAGAGCACAGGCCACTGGGAAACAGTTTTACCGAATATAAAGCCAACAAAAACCATGCTTTTCCCGAACTAAGTGGAATGAGTCAAAGGGAGGTCGATCGCTTTTTCCACGATACCCTCCTGATCTTGTATGACAAACATTCGCACCCCCACCCCCATTTATCACAGATCCCGGCAGAGGGAAGGCTCAGTTCTTTCATGTCCGAAAGGGTAAGATTACTATGACGTGTGGACCCAACAAGTTGTTTTCTCGGGATTCGGTATCACATTCACACTTCTCCTAAGCTATGCCCAGAGTTCCTTCAGATACAAATGCAGCACTTCACTTGGTTGTCGACCTTAGCGCATGCAATCAACATTTTTACGCTCTTGGGTTCACATTGGAATGCAACAACAGGTTTCAAATGCCGTCCATTTGGGGAGACTAAGCAAGAGGTGTGACTTCATGCTCCCACTCATGGCTTACAGAAATCATGTGGCTCGCCTACAAAAAACAACAAGCTACAAAACAGCTGGCCAGTTCTATTTTAGAGCAAGACATGATTTCACGTGTTACCTTCCTTCTCATTTTCAATCTCCTTGTCAATAAGGACATCTCGGACCTCTTACTACTTCAAGATTTCGGTCAACTAGGTCTGGAACCAATATTCAAATAAAAACTGAGCGGGAAAAAATGGGAATTGAATTATTGCAGTGGTAGATTTCTTGCCGATACGAAGCAATCTATCTGCTAGAGAATTCCTTCACTTGCTTGCTTTTGTTCAATGCTGCAGCGGACGTCTCTGTCCCAGGTTGCTTTCTTTTGGCTCATATCACAATGATTGTGTAGTCCAAATGGATGTAGAACGTTTGACCATTGGACCAGCATTGAAAATCTGCACAATATGAGGTTGCATCTCGAAGGCAGAAAAACCACCTTGGACTCCTGTCCTGGATACCTCTGCAAGTACAGCCTGCAGCAATCACGATCGCTACAGATGCGAACACATAGGACGGGGAGAGTAAGTCACCTGCCATTTCAGGATGTCATAGGTGTTTGGCTTCCCACAGGATCGTTATTTGCATATCAATATTCTCGAGATGAAAACCATTTTGAAAGCCTTTTATTGGTGCCAGGATAACCAACATGGGAATCTAGTTCTCTGTGCAACAGCTCTACTGTGGTGACTTATATCAAACAGCATAGCGGAACCAAGTCTCCAGACCTTGTATTCTTGTTTAGGATTTTCTAACGTGGTGTCCTTAATTTCAAATCCACGTCTATATTTGATAGGCTCGCTAATGTGTTGGTGGACTCGTTATCCATCAAGATTGAACTAATACAAACGGAATGGTCTCGTCATTCCTCGCTTTTCACTCAGTAGATGCTTGATGGAATCGACCTATGATGAACCTATTGGCGACAATGTGGAATGCCAAAATCCCAACTTTTGTCTCATCAGTCCCAGATCCAAAAGGCCTGGCCTGTCCATGCTGTTCATGTAAATTGGAACGGCCAAATGTATACATCCTCATCCTGATTACTCCACTCAAATGGGAAATCTTTGATTAACCTCATCAATCTCGCAAAAAAATTGACAGGAATCAAGATATTCCCTCATCTGCTTTAAGCATCCGCGATGGCAGTTGTTTCATCCCAACCCTGAGTTACTGAAAACACGCCCTTAAGAACAAACAGTTGTCACAACATGTGATGGAGAATCCCTCGAGTGAGATCGCCATTCACCTTGAAGGTGTACGAAGGCACTGGAATACATTCTTATTGGAGTGCACAAGAACACTATACCACTGGACGCATCCATACCACAATAGATAACTTCCTTAGACTCTTTGACCTGAAACCGTTAGCACCAACCACAGTTAAAATCAGCCGGTCCACGATATTGACAAACTGTGTTATCTTGCAAGAGAGGATGTCGAACAAACCAAAGACCTCTCCGATCTTCTGTTTGTTTTGGATTTCACCTATTCAATGACACTGGATATTTTCCCAAGTGGAATTTATCATGGGTATTAACCTGGTTGAACAAGACACCATCTGAACCTTGACCTGTATTGCAAAAGGTTATGTTTCTGGGTAGTTTGATGGCTTCATAGAAATGTGGCATCATGTCGTATGCTGGATTTGTGGGAGGGAAAATTTTTCCCTTGCGAAGCTGCTCCCAGACATAAGCAGTCTGCTTCCAGTCAGGTTATCTAGAAGTTGTATTGCATACCATAGGGGACCAGAGATGACTTTTCCCGGGTAAGATGTGGCTCCCTCCACCACTTACCTATTCTCCTAAGGTATTATGATTAGGTAACATATTTGAAGAAACCAATTTATTTGTAGTAAAATATGAATCTTCGATAATAGTTACAATCATAACACACCCTCCCAGCCTCCCCGTAGTTACATCCATATACAGAGCATGCCTTCCACAATAGTAGAAACTGACGATTTCACGGGATTTGGCGCCAATCCCGGTATAAAGGGGAGATAACCCTAACTGCCACCTAGGTGGGCAGATAAACACTTTTAGCTTTTTTGCTAAAACGTTTTAGTCTGGGAGGACTGGATTTTGTGAGGTAGTATTAGTTCTCCTGATGTATTATGATTTGGTAAGTATTATCGAAGAAACGTATTATACTAGAAAAAATGTTTCCTGGAGGTCACAAGGTTTTAATACAGTAACAGCTATGGTTTTTGTTTCTTACCTTAAATTGGCAGAATACAGAACTGTTCCGAGCTTGCTAATGAGATTTGCACAAGAAATGTATACACTGTCACAGTTATTGATAGTAGACTTCCATATTTGAAGCCTGTGTAACATTTGACTGAAAAAGAAAGAATGTGCACTAGTCAAGTGGTCCACGCCCATGAAATATAGGTCAGAAATAACATACTTTCATAGACAAGAAATAGAAGTGACTCATGTCCTCAAAATGCATGGAGAGACAACAGTAAGTGTTACATGTACCCTGCATATCCAATGAGGAAGATAACTTTGGATAGAGAGCAGTAGGGTTGCGTGTACCTGCATGCCCTTGGAGGCAAAATACCCTTGGGTAGACATAAGTAGTAGTACGTGTTCCCTGCCTGTCTACTGAGGCAAAATGCTTCTGGGGAGACAGCAGCAGTGTTACATGTACTCTGCATGTCCAAGGAGGAAGAATACTTTGGGGAGACAGCAATAGCGTTCCGTGTACTCTACGTGTCAAAGGAGGCAAATTACCATTTGGGAGACAGTAGTAGTATTATATGTACCCTGCATGTCCATGGAGGCAAAATACCTTTGGGAGACTGTAGTAGTATTACATGTACCCAACTATATATGTGGCTCATTTAACTTAGCTGCAATCAGGAAACTTGTTTCAATTTAATGCATGCATAACACCCAACTTCAAACAAAATGGGAGCAAAGTTAGAAATTTTAAAAACTCGCATCATATCATTGCATAGCAAACTTAAGTATAGGTTAGGTACATAACACAAAACGCTTTACAAATAGCACCACTCTGGTAGATATTGGCTCTGTCAATCAGAAACCCCATCACTTCTTTAATATGCACAAATTTTGCTAAAATGCAGACTCGTCCAAGATCATAATGATGTAATGTAAGATACCAGCTTTTGTCAAGATTTGTAGAAAGTAATTAAAAGTATTAAACAATACAGCAGCAGAGCAGCACGATTGCGTGAAATTCATTTGGTTTACTTAGTTCTTGAAATAGCCACAAATAATGACTAATCCAGACTCGTATTTTAATGATGGACTTGGCAAAAGCATTTGAGAAGGTACCTCATAAAAGATTTCTTTATAAACTTGAGCACAGTGGTCAGGTGGTGTTCACAATAACATTTTGAACTGAATTTTCAACATAACAAAACAGTATTTAGTAAGTGTTTGAAGGACACAGTTGAGAAACTTACCATAATCCCAGATAGTGTTGGGTTTATTTGGAGACTCAAACAGTTTGCTTTTATGGACCACTGGTGGAGGGATTTAGTGTAAGTGACCCTAACAAAGAGACATCCTCCAACTGAGAATAACCGTTTCTTTTCATATAAGTTTAGAAAACATGTCTGGAGTATTCAAATAAAAGAAAAGAACACGTTTTCTTTAAAGCATGTAGTATACTTACAAAGAATAGTAGACTATCATTGTCAGATATCATCACCAAAGACATGCACATAAATGCTAATCACATATACACACTGACATTAAATAAAAATAATCCACCAAGTTTTCGGTTCGCTGTCCGTAATATTAGCATTGATGGAACTGTATATGATGCAGTCTGACCATGAAATATAAATCGCAATTTGGTACTGACCATTTCATTTTGTGGGTGGTACATAATTATTTAACCTTTATGGGGGCCTTATGGTTAATACAGCAGTATTACTGTTAAACACCTCTTTTTCTTTGGTGTTAAGATAATCTCATTATGAACACAAGTCAACTACGTAACATGTGCATGCGCATGTTATTTCTTGAATCACAGCTGCCTTTTTAACATTTTGCCAAAATTGATCACACTTGAACATTATTCCACTAATGAAATAACCTTGTTTTGCATTTTGTGTATGGAATGAAATTTGACTTCATAGATACGCTTCAGCTGCTCACGAACTTGTTAATAACCTTAATGAGGATGGCCTAAACTTTCTCATTCAAGACAGTGATGTATAATAATTTTTGTTTTTCAGCATGTATCTCTTTTATTTACCTGTAAATTGGATCGAATATGGCTGTTCGACTTTGTACACCTTACCTAAATGTAGATTAGCCTAACGGCCCACCCCCACCCCACCCAGCGGTCATCAATGGACTGAACGAGCTATTCGTTATATCTGACTGCCTTAACTTTTAATTCCTTCTATAACAATTAGCTTTATAAACTGCCCCAATGATAGTTTTAGTTGAACTCTAAGAAGGACAGTTTGCCATTTGTACATGCTATATGCACGGGCAACAGCTCTTTGTGTTGTTGTTTGGGGGGTCTTTTTCTTCTTTTTTGTGGTTTTTGTTGTTGTTGTTGTTGAAGATTACTGAAAATCATGTTTTCTGACATGACAGGGTTAAGGGGATTTGGGAGTGAAAAAATCGTGTTTACAATATGATATATGTTACGGCAAGTGTGAAAAACTTTCCATTTTCTTAAGGTGTACTGCAAGAAACAGTGTGGGGCCCAATTCTGCTCTGGTGTACATCAATGATTTTTATGCATACTTCAAACACAGTACACTCTGACTTTATCATACAATTAAACACTCAAATGACTCTCAAATTATATGACCTGCATGCAGCTTTAAGATTAGGAAATGGATGGCTTATGTCCGAACCAATCAGATACTTGACCATGAGATGCAAAAGGAACCCCTCGTGCAAGAAGTATTTCAGGCAAAGTTTTGTACTACATCTAATTGCAAAGGTGGATATTGAGTGCCTCAAAGAGACTCGGTGAGGCATTGAAAAAAGTAGATCAAGTACACTGTACATAGAAAACAAAAAGGTGAAGAAAAAGTGCCGGATCAACAAAAATATCTGGGACCTATGTGACAAAAGAAGGCAAGTCAAGCGAACCAAGAAAATATACAAACAAGCTGCTGCAGAAGTCTACAGAATAGTCAATGTCCATATCAGGATGAAAATGAGGAAACGTGAGAAATATTAATAAATTACAAACGTAATAACAAAAAAAAAAATTGAATAATGACTACCAAAGGTCTTTTCAAACTATCAAAACACTCACAGAGAAATAACAGCCATGTAATATAATGTAATGCTGAAATTGCACCTGAATAGACCAAATGACTGAGCAGAGGAAGTCAAAGAGCAGGCAGGATTTGTAGTTGGAAGAAGTATTGCAGATCAGATATTGAGCCTATATTTGATTTGTGAAAAGTATGCAGAACATCAACTTCAACTGTTCCACATGTTCATAGACTTTATGAAAGCTTTTGACTTGGTGTGATATGGGGCACACTTGGCTTGCATGATGAAGTTTGACATGAAAAAAAAAAAAAAAACAACTTGAAACAGGAAACTCCGTATACTACATCAAGAGTACAGGAAAGAAAGTGTATAGTACCATACAACAATAATGACCATACCACGACGAAGAAGAGAAAGCTATGCCGGTTTTGTCATGTTACACAAACACTAGGAATGATCAATACCATTCTACAATGTGCCGTAGGTGGGAGAAGGAAAAGAGGATGCCAATGCGACAACTGGCTCAAAAATATAACAGAAAGGACACATCAAGAAGCATATTGCTGGCTGAGAAGGCTCGCAGTCTCTGGGGAACTATTGTCAAAAATGGCAAGTGGCACTCAAGTGATCTCAACAATCAAGAGTGAGAACAAGATAGGATAGGATAGGATTTCCTTTCACCCAGATAAATGTTCACTATTTTATGTTACACAAACGAAAATGCAAATAAAATGCACTTCTTTCATAGTCAACCATTTCACCTCACCCATTGATCAAAATCTTTAGGAATGTATATAAGCGATTTGGGTTCTTTAAAATTACATTAAAAAAAGAGCTTTAGTGAAGGATAAGAAAAGAGTATATCAATCATTTGACTATAATAATAATAGAGCTCTCACGCCGCACAACCTAAATCATATAAACAAACTGAAACAGCAAAGAGTCCACCAACTTGACAACTTGACATGTTACAAACTGACCCCACGACAATAGTTCCATGAAGGATATGCTTACATCCCCATTCTATAACAGCATTGACCACGGGACATTATAGTGGAAATGGCAGCGAACATCAATGGATTATATTGGCAGTTTGGAACAAGCTGCCACCTCTCACGAGTATCTATTGATGAATGCCGTAACAGTGAGAGAATCCCTGTATAATTTTTGTAAAAGTTTTAACTAGAAACAATAGGTCAGTTTTCGAAGTTTGATTCTGAAAGTAAAGACTTAGCTTTGGGGTTGTACCACCTTGCTTTTCAATTTTGGGGATAATAATTTTACTTTTTGAGAAAAAAAAAAAAAAAAGACAAACTTTTTTATCCTAATGAAGATAAGTATTCTGCGTTTCACTTTTTTAATGATAATATAAAAATCACCTTTCTGTATTATAAACGTTTCCCATTTAAATCTCTCTTATTTTTATCAATAATTCTAAACTATATGACCTAAAATTGCTGTTTTTTCCTTAGTATTTTGAAACCCAGTTGCAGAATATTATAGAAAACCCGAAGAATTTTTAAAAAGGCTTGAACATGAAAGTTGTTTGAAAAGTGTTAAGAAAT